>JASCZW010007854.1:0-104479 GCA_034211315.2 Aedes japonicus
GTTGAAAACGAGTTTTAGAACTTATGACGACGCGTTTGTTGGTGCACAAACTTAGCCGCTAGCTTCAACGAATCAATAGTTATTGAAGTTTTTCTAAAAAAAATACGCCCTTTTCAAATGTTGATTTTCATGATTGGGGCAAACACAAAAAAAAAATTAAAGATATCATTTGAAAGGAAAATTTATATTGTTTAGCATATGTGAAAACTAGAGATAAATTATTCCTGTATCTTGAGAAAATTACATTTGAATCTGGCATGGTTTTAGAAGAAAAACTTCAATTACTATTGATTGGTTGAAGCTAGCGGCAAAATTAATATATCAAAATACACGCCTTTAAAAGTTCTACAATTCGTCGCAACAAAACTGTACAATGGAAATTGAAATAAAAAAGTTAAAACAGAAAAACTTTTTTTATGGTACACCCTAGGTTGCTTTAAATCGGGTCTGCCAACCAAAAAACGCGTCTTTATAAGTTCTAAAACTCGTCTCAACACAACTTTACGGTGGAAATTGAAATGAAAATTTTGAAAAAAATGTTGCGCTACAACTTTGCCGATAAGTGTAAACGTCTATTTCTGCAAATAAAAAAGTTAGGTTTTGTATTTCCGTGAAAATGGGGACCACCCTAATTTTAATTAACAACACAAAATGGGCATTAGTGATACAAACCATGTTGTAGGCCATCACTTTGCTGTAATGTTTCAAGTTTAGGCGCTGGGAACATGTTTCCTCGTAAATTCGTAATCTGGACCATAGTGCAGTGTTCTGAATGAATCTGGTTAAAATATTTTAGTTTGCTTGTGTGTGTGTTATTTATTTAAAAAAAAGGTTTGTGTTAATAATTTAACCCTTGGACCAGTAGTTTCTATCGGTTTTGCTTTCTGCGTAGAAGCATTTCAAAGACAAACGAAGCCGTGTCATGTCAGTTTGTACGAAATTTTTTCTTGCATAACCTAAGATTAACTTCTTGTGAATAATGTAGCACTGAGAGTAACTCAACCAATTCTTGACTAAAAAGGGGTTCAAACTTCTATCAGAATATGCTTCTTACCCGAGAAATACACATTTTGTGTTTTAGTTCCATGGATAATTCTCATGTTTGGTTCAAATGTCTGTTTCATTGGTTTGAGAGCCCTCCTTCCCCCTCTCCAGAGGGAAGGCGTCTCGAACCAACTAAGAAAAAAATCCTGCCCAAAAACCCCCAAATGCCACAGTTGATTCCATTTGAAGAACTCCAATTCCAAGAACTCGAGCTTTGAAGAAATTTGTGTTTCATTTGTATGGAAGTCCTCCTCTTGCAGGCGCGGAAGGAGCTGCAAACCTTCATTAGAACCTTCTCCGGCCTCAACAACCCCTACATATAAGTTTTCATAACAGTAGGTATAATTCTCATGTTGACATTTGTTTCTAATTTTCATGAGAGCCCGTCCAGAGGGGAGGAGTCTCAAACCTCCATAGAAACATTTTTTGGTTCCGAAAACTCCCACATCCAAAATTTGGTTCCATTTGCTTGATTAGTTCTCGAGTTATGCAGTAATTTGTGTTTCATTGGTGTGGGAGCACCCCTTCTAGATGCGGGAGAAGTCTCGAACCATCATAAGAACCTTCCCCGACTCCAAAAATCCCTGCATAAAATTAGTCATACCTGTTGGGATAATTCTCATGTTTTGCTCAAATTCGTGTTTCATTTGTATGAGAGCCCCTTCTTCGAAAGATGAGGGGGTCGCACAACACCGTACAAACATTTCTTGCCTACAAAAATCTCTACACGCCATATTTGGTTCCGTTTGTTCGATTAGTTCTTGAGTAATGCAGAAAATAGTTTTTAATTGGATAGGAGCCCCCCTTTCTAAAGGAGGGAGGGGTGTCGAACTATCATAAGATCCTTTCCCGGACCCAAATACCCCTGCATACAAATTTGCATAGCGGTAGGGATAGTTCTCATGTTTGGTTGAAATTTGTTTTTCATTTGTATGAAAGTTCCCCTTTTTAGAGGAAGAAGGGGCTTTGAACTACCATAAAAACATTTAATGCCAAAAACTCGTCCATTCCAAATTTGGTTCCATTTGCTTGATTTGTTCCTGAGTAATGCAGAAATTTGTGTTTCATTTGTATTGTAGCCCCTCTTCTCCGTTCCAGAAGGCGAAGGAGTCCAAATCACCTTAGGAACATTTATCTTCTTCAGAAACCTCTACATGCCAAATTTGGTTCCATTTGCTTTATTAGTTCTCGAGTTATGCAGAGATTTGTGTTCCATTTGTTTGAGAAACCTCCCCCTCCCCCCCTTATATGGCGTAAGAGTCTCAAATTATCATAGAAACATATCTCTCCTTCAAAAACTTGCACATGCCAAATTTGGTTCCATTTCCCTGATTAGTTCTCGAGTTATGCAAGGATTTGCGTTTCATTTGCATGGGATCCCCTCCCTTTCAGAATGGGGAGGGGTCTAAAATCAATATTTTGTCTTCAAAAACCACCTCATACTAAATTTGGTTCCATTTGCTTAATTAGTTCTCGAGTCATGCAGAATATTGTATTTCATTTGTAATGGAGTCCCTCCCCTCCCCCTTTTAGAATGGAGAGGGGTTTTTAACCAAAATAGAAACATTTTTTGTCTTCGAAATCCACCACATGCTAAATTTCGTTCCGTTTGCTTGATTAGTTTCGGAGTTAGGCAGAATATTGTTTTTTATTTGTATGGGAGCCCCCCCTTTTAGGACGGGGAGGGTTCTCAAGCTACCATAGAAAACTTTCTTACCTTCAAAAACTCACACATGCTAAATTTGGTTTCATTTGCTTGATTAGGTCTTGAGTTATGTAGAAATGAGTGTTTCATTTGTATGAGAGCCCCCCTTTCCAGTGAAGGGAGGGGTCTCAAACCATCATAAGAACCTTCCCCGGTCCCAAAAATCCCTGCATACAAAATTTCACGCCGATCGGTTCAGTAGTTTTCGAGTCTATTAGGGTCAGACAGACAGACAGACAGACAGACAGACAGACAGACAGTTCCTACGGAACAGAGGCCATTTTCAAATCGTTGCCAAAACCTGGCTTGCGACTCATCAAATCTCAGGATTTTGCAAAACTAGGTCATGAGAAAATGTTTTGAGAGTTTCTGACCATACTGTAGTACTGTAGTACTGCAGTATCCGAGCTCCTCCGGGAATGTGCTCATATCCAAATCTTTACCAAAACCTGGCTTGCGACTTATCAAACTTTATGATTTTGCAAAAATAGGTTTTGAGAGGACACTCTGAGAATTCCTGACCATACTGGTCACTTGGGGAGGCCTTGCGGAATTCGAATTCCTCCGGGAAAGAGGCCATATTCAAATCGTTCCCAAAACCTGGCTTGTGACATATCAAATTTAATGATTTTGCAAAACTTTGTCTTGTGATCAATATGGATCAATATCCTTTTCCACCCAGGCTGAATCCGGATCCATGATGCTCATATTACAAAACAATACAAAAACAAAAATGAAAATCCCGTTTCAACCTCAAAACCACAACATTTGTTACGACACCAGCTCTTCTAACTATGGTTGTCTCGGCTAGTGGTTGTTGTTTTTCTAACAACAAATTGTTCATGTCCAATTTTTACCGTGTGTCGTGCCAACTCGTCTTATAATTTGGTCCTAACACCTCACAGAAGCCAATTATATTCTATTATAATGACAATTTGGATTTTTAAGGATCTTTGAATGTTTGAAAAATCAATGCTACTATTTGGAAAGGGCTTATTTTTTAATTATTAAGTTTTTATACATTAGTGATAAGTGACGAACTAGCTCAGGTGGTTCATCCTAATAAAGACAAAAAAAACATTAGTGACAATACAATTAAATCAGGTGGTTGATCGGGTTTATTCCCAAATCTTTGAAGTATATTACAAGAAGGACAATAAATTTGAAAACAAAAGCTTTATCTTAATATCTAATCAAAATATCAGAGTAACTCATCATATTGAAATACGGTTTGCTGGAAATGTTATTTCCATTAAAGAATTTACTCAGATGGCGTTTACACGATTCTAAAATTTGCATTTTACGACAATTTCGTGGAATTTTTTCCAAAATATTGAAACGTTCTCACTCTTTTGTTCATTTAAATTAGATAACGATTTGGTGTCTTCAGGAATTCCTGTAACGTCTTCATTCAAAAATATAAACAGTTTTTTGAAAGGAGCTCCTAGAAACAAATTTTGACAAAATCTTGCTTTAATTGATCTCTAGCTAAATCCGGTGCGAGCGTTGCTACGGTTACAACTTAATGAAAGAAAATTTAATAGAACTGGTTTTACGTTACTTTTGCCTTGAAGGTCTTTTTAATGTTACAATGATTCCCACTGGTAGAATAAACGCTGCAATACCCGACCTTACTAATTTAACTTTATTCTCTGTTCTTCAATATCAATTCAACTAATGAACTACTTCTATTACTTGAAATGCTCTATACATCCTCTCTTAAATGCTTTGAAAGTAGTTTCGCTGGAAAAAATATTTGGTAAAGAATTCCACTGAACTACATCTCGAACAGAAAAGAATAACCATACTTAGAGGTACGATGTCGCGGAAGAATAAATTTCTTAAAACGATTGCTTTGTGAAAATTGTAATTTGCTGTACAAATAGTCTGGTATTTTTTAACTCGTGTGCCGTTTTTTTTTTGTCAATTACATTTTGAGTCGATAAAGTAGATCTGTCAGTTCTTCATGCAACCACCAGAGAGACGTTTCTTTTTAATTTGTGACCAAATATTCGTCGGTCTTTGTATTGTTTCCGTACAATGAACGAATGTTCTTTCTGTTTCAACAAATGCTGCGTGCTTCTGACAGTTGCGCGTGTGCCATTAATTACGAAGGTAGCTTCATAAATAGTACAAATCAGTTTCGGTGCAGAAAACAACGAATACGAATTAGAAAACAACGAATAAACGAATTGTCCTACCTTCGTTTTCGTAATATAAACTAAAATAAATTTTCAGTGCAGGTAGGAAAGGGAAACGAATAGAAGAAAAGGACCACGATGAAACACATCACGAAAGGGGATTGCAAATCAACCTCGTTCTTATGAATCCCGCTTCTCTTCTATGAGAAATGACTTAAAACAATTTTTTATTCAATTGTTATTTTCATTCCTGAAACTGCAGAATATAGTCACCATGTAATTCAAAATCAAGGATTGAAAGGTGGAAGCAGTACTTCGACGGGCACCTGAACGGTAATGGTACTGCGAACGAAAGTGGCAACGGTAATAAATCTAGGAACACTCACAGAAGATGCTGCGATCGGTCGGTTGAAAAACAACACAGCTGCTGGAGTTAACCAACTCCCAAGCGAGCTATTAAAATACGGTGGTAGAGGCCGCCGCTTATCACCAATTGCCAAGCGAGATCTCGCAGGGTGCCCGCGCTGTCCACGGGTTCTGATCGACGGATGAAATCGAGGTAGTAAACGAATTCGTGTATCTGGGCTTATTGGTGACCGCCGATTAACGACACCAGCAGAGAGATACAAAGACGCCTTATGGCTGGACTCGGAAGGACGCTAAGATCGAACAGGAGTTCGCCGAATTACAAAGTTGACCATTAATTCGACCGGTAGTATTCTCTACTGCCACGAAACATGGACATTGCTGGTGTGAGGACCAACGCGCCCTTGGTGTCTTTAAACGGGGAGTGCTGCGTACGATCTACGGTGGAGTGCAGAAGGAAGATGGAACGTGGAGGAGGCATCCACGAATTGGAATGGAACGTGCAATGAACCACGAATTGCATCAGTTGCTGGGAGAACCTCCCATCGATGAAATCGGTCGACTACGATGGACTTGGCATGTCGTGAGAATGTCGGACGACAGCCCTGTTGAAATGGTTCTCGAAAACGAACGGGTATCAAGATCGATCATGTAGAAGGTGACCTGCGGACTCTCCGCAGACAGCGAGGCTGGCGAAGTACAGTCATGGACCGATTACAATGGAGACAACTTCCGCGTACAGCAGAGGAAACACCTGCCTTGGTCTGGTTGATATTATATATATTACCTACTTATCTATAGAAGCAAAAAATACTTTTTGAAAGTCTACTGCAAGGACAACCTGTCCAGGCATCAGAACGTCTCCGTCTTCCCGATATGCTTTCCAAACAAAGATGCTCAGCATATTAGTCACAAATGTGGCATGGTTCACTGATTTCATTTCCGAACTTGAATGGCCAGATTGTTCTCGGTGTTGTGTTGCCATAATGCAACACTCGCATTGATCATGGCCCAGCTTTACTAAGGATACGTTCATATCCTTCGAAACACGGCAGTAGATGACGTAGGTGAAATCCTGGACGTGAGTTTTGTTGTAGTTTTCATGCACGGATTTTTCGGTATAAACGGTTGGGTGCATGTTCCCATCAATAGTAAGAAACCGTAGGGTTGTATTTCTGAATGTCTGTTTGGACGGAGTTACGTTTCTCAGTGCTAGGAATGTATTTCCCGCGTTTACATGCTCTTGGGTTTCCTCTTTACATATTTTGTCGTCGTTTACCATCCGATAAACAATATATCTAGATAGAACATACAAAACGGAACTAATTCTATAAAACCAGTAAATGATAAAAAATTACCGAGAGTTAGCATCATATCCGATCGTGTTCATGAATAACATTCGACATTCATGAGTGAATTCATTACTGGTCATGGTCCGGATGTAGAAATTGTAAAAGAGCATCTTCAGTGGATCAGTTGGAGAGCTGTATCGAATTCGTTTAGTTACCGGTGTGCGTAAAACACTTTCCAGAATGTATTTGCGTTGGCGAGTATAGCTGAGTCCTCAAAAAAGATACGGAAAAAGATTCTAAAAGTGAAACAAAAGAAGCAGGATCAGTAAGGAAACATCAAACATTACTGGTGAGATCGAAGCAATCTATATAATAAAAATGAGTTGGGGTTTCCTTTGTCACGATTTAACTCGCGAGCGGAAGGACCGATCGGCGTGAAATTTTTTATGCAGAGATTTTTGGGGCCGGAGAATATTCTTATGATGGTTTGAGGCCCCTCCCTTCACTGGAAAGGGGGGCTCCCATACAAATGAAACACAAATTTCTACACAACTCGAGAACTAATCAAGCAAAAGAAACCAAATTTAGCATGTGTGAGTTTTTGAAGGCAAAAAAGGTTTTATGGTAGCTTGAGAACCCTCCCCGTCATAAAAAGGGGGGCTCCCATACAAATAAAACACAATATTCTGCATAACTCGGGAACTAATCAAGCAAACGGAACGAAATTTAGCATGTGCTGGATTTTTAAGACAAAAAATGTTTCTATGTTGGTTTGAGACCACTTTCTCATCCTAAAAGGGGGGGGGAACTCCGATACAAATGAAATACAATATTCTGCATGACTCGAGAACTAATCAAGCAAATGGAACCAAATTTAGTATGTGGTGGTTTTTGAAGACAAAAGATTGTTCTATGTTGATTTGAGACCCCTCCCCTTTCTGAAAGGGGGGAACCTATTCAAATGAAACGCAAATCCTTGCATAACTCGAGAACTACTAAGAGAAATGGAACCAAATTTCGCATGTGGAAGTTTTTGAAGGAGGGAAATGTTTCTATGGTGATTTGAGACTCTTCCGTCATATGAGGAGGAAGGGGGGAGGGGGTGCTCTCAAACAAATGGAACCCAAATTTCTGCATAACTCGAGAAATAATCAAGCAAATGGAACCAATTTTGGAATGGACGAGTTTTTTAAGGCATGAAATGTTTTTATGGTGGTTCAAAGCCCCTCCTCCCTCTAACAAGGGGGGCTCTCATACAAATGAAACAAATTTAAACCAAACATGAGAACTATCCCTACCGCTATGCAAATGTGTATGCAGGCGTTTTTGGGTCCGGGAAAGGATCTTAATATAGTTCGACACCCCTCTCGCCTTTAGAAAGGGGGGCTCCCATGCAAATGAAAAACTATTTTCTGCATAACTCAAGAACTAATCAAACAAATGGAACCAAATATGGCATGTGGAGGTTTTGTAGGCAAGAAATGTTTCTACGGTGGTTTGAGACCCCAAGCAAAAGAAACTAAATTTAGCATGTGTGAGGTTTTAAAGGCAAGAAGGGTTTCTATGATGGTTTCAAATTCTTCTTCGCCCTGAAAGGGGGGGGGGGGCTCCTATACAAATGAAATACAATATTCTGTATAACTCGAGAACTAATCAAGCAAAATGAACCAAAGCTGGTATGTGGAGGTTTTTGTAGATGAGTACTGTTTCAATGCTAATTTGAGACCTCTCCGCCTTCTAAAAGTGGAGGGAGGGATCTCCCATATAAATGAAACACAAATTTTCTGCATAACTCGAGAACTAATCCAGCAAATGGAACCAAATTTTGCATATGGAGGTTTTTGAAGGAGAGAAATGTTTTTATGGTCATTGAAACTCTTCCGCCTTCTGAAGGGGGGGGGGGGAGCTCTCATACAAATGAAACACAATTTTCTGCATAACTCGAGAACTAATAAAGCAAATGGAATGAAATTTGGCATGTGGATTTAAAGAAGACACATATTCCTATGGTGGTTTAAAACCACTCTGCCCTCTTAGTGAGGGGGGTCCCATAGAAATGAAACGCAATTTTCTGCATAACTCGAGAACTATTCAAGTAAATGATACCACATTTGACATGTGGGGGTTATTGGAAACAGGATTTTTATTTACATAAAAATGGATTTCTGTCTGACTGTCTGTCTGACCGATCGGAGTGAAAACATGTATGCAGGTATTTTTGGGGCTGGGGAAGGTTCTTAAGATTGTTTGAGACCGCTTCCCCCTTCCGGCTCGCATACAAATGAAACACAAATTTCTGCATAGCTTGAGAACTAATCAAGCAAATGCAATCAAAAATGGTATGCAGAGTTTTTTGAATGCTAGAAATGTTTCTATGGTGAATTTAAACACAAATTTCAACCAATCCTGAGAATTATCCAGGGTACTTAGCCACAAACTGTGTATTGTCTGGGTAAGAAGAAAGTTCTCATAGAAGTTTGAACTACTTATTACTCAGAAAAAAAACTCATCAAAAAAAGCGTCAGTTCTATGTAATGTTCATTCATTTAGTTGCAGGCGTAGCAACGCTCGCACCGGGATCAGCTAGTCTATATAATAAAAATGAGTTGGGGTTTCCTTTGTCACGATTTAACTCGCGAGCGGCAAGACCGATCGACGTGAAATTTTGTATGCAGAGATTTTTGGGGCCGGAGAATAATCTTATGATGGTTTGAGACCCCTCCCTTCACTGGAAAGGGAGGCTCCCATACAAATGAAACACAAATTTCTACACAACTCGAGAATTAATCATGAAAAAGAAACCAAATTAAGCATGTGTGAGTTTTTGAAGGCAAAAAAGGTTTTTATGGTAGCTTGAGAACCCTCCCCGTCATAAAAAGGGGGGCCCCCCCTACAAATAAAACACAATATTCTGCATAACACGGGAACTAATCAAGCAAACGGAACGAAATTTAGCATGTGGTGGTTTTTTAAGGCAAAAATGTTTCTATGATGGTTTGAAACCCCTTCTCATCCTAAAGGAGGGGGGGGCTCCGATACAAATGAAATACACTATTCTGCATGACTCGAGAACTAATCAAGCAAATGGAACCAAATTTAGTATGTGGTGGTTTTTGAAGACAAAAATTGTTCTATGTTGATTTGAGACCCCTCCCTTTCTGAAAGGGGGGAACCTATTCAAATGAAACGCAAATCCTTGCATAATTCGAGAACTAATAAGAGAAATGGAACCAAATTTCGCATGTGGAAGTTTTTGAAGCAGGGAAATGTTTCTATGGTGATTTGAGACTTTTCCGTCATATGAGGAGGAAGGGGGAGGGGGTGCTCTCAAACAAATGGAACCCAAATTTCTGCATAACTCGAGAAATAATCAAGCAAATGGAACCAAATTTGGAATGGACGAGTTTTTAAGGCATGAAATGTTTTTATGGTGGTTCAAAGCCCCTCCTCCCTCTAAAAGGGGGGCTCTCATACAAATGAAACAAATTTCAACCAAACATGAGAACTATACCTACTGCTTTGCAAATTTGTATTCAGTGGTTTTGGGTCCGGGAAAGCATCTTATGATAGTTCCAGAGCCCTCCCGCTTCTAGAAAGGGTGGGATACCATGAAATGAAAAACAAATTCCTGCATAACTCGAGAACTAATCAAGCAAATGGAACCAAATATGGCATGTGGAGGTTTTGTAGGCAAGAAATGTTTCTACGGTGGTTTGAGACCCCAAGCAAAAGAAACCAAATTAAGCGAGTGTGAGGTTTTGAATGCAAGAAAGGTTTCTATGATGGTTTCAGATTCCTCTTCGCCCTGAAAGGGAGGGCTCCTATACAAATGAAATACAATATTCTGTATAACTCGAGAACTAATCAAGCACATTGAACCAAATCTGGCATGTGGAGGTTTTTGTAGATGAATACTGTTTCAATGCTAATTTGAGAAGGGAGGGGCTCCCATACAAATGAAACACAAATTTATGCATAACTCGAGAACTAATCAAGAAAATGGAACCAAATTTGGCATATGGAGGTTTTTGAAGAAGAGAAATGTTTCTATGATGATTTGAGACCCCTCCGCCTTCTAAAAGTGGAGGGAGGGATCTCCCATATGAATGGTCATTGAGACTCTTTCGCCTTCTGAAGGGGGGGGGGGGGCTCTCAAACAAATGAAACACAAATTTCTGCATAACTCGAGAACTAATAAAGCAAATGGAATCAAATTTGGCACGTGGAATTTTTTAAAGGAGAGACATATTCCTATGGTAGTTTAAGACCACTCTGCCCTCCTAATGAGGGGGGTCCCATAGAAATGAAACGCAATTTTCTGCGTAACTCGAGAACTAATAAAGCAAATGGAATCAAATTTGGCATGTGGATTTTTTTGAATGTCAGACATATTTCTATGGTGGTTTGAGACCTCTTTGCTCTCTGAAAGGGGGGGGGGGGGCTCTTATACAAATGAAACGCAATTTTCTGCATAAATCGAGAACTATTCAAGTAAATGAAACCACATTTGCCATGTGGGGGTTATTGGAAACAGGATTTTTATTTATACTAAAATGGATTTCTGTCTGACTGTCTGTCTGACCGATCGGAGTGAAAATATGTATGCAGGTATTTTTGGGGCTGGGGAAGGTTCTTATGATTGTTTGAGACCGCTTCCCCCTTCCGGCTCGCATACGAATGAAACACAAATTTCTGCATAGCTTGAGAACTAATCAAAAATGGTATGCGGGGTTTTTTGAATGCAAGAAATGTTTCTATGGTGAATTCATACACAAATTTCAACCAATCCTGAGAATTATCCAGGTAACTAAGCCACAAACTGTGTATTGTCTGGGTAAGAAGAATGTTCTGATAGAAGTTTGAACTCCTTATTACTCAAAAAAAAAAACTCATTTAAAAAAAGCGTCAGTTCTTTGTAATGTTCATTCATTTAGTTGCAGGCGTAGCAACGCTCGCACCGGGGTCAGCTAGTTCTAAATATATACAAAATACATAAATATATACAAGTGTAAATATAGTACAAATATCCAATTTATATAAGTATTGTGTTTACGCGGGGCTTGTTGTAAGTGAAAGTGACCTCGGAATGGACGTGAGTGACCAGGCATTCTGAAATGGGTCACTGGATCTCAACAGAGCTATCTCTTTTCAACACCCGGACTAAAAATGTTTGCAGTTTGTGATAAGAATAAAAGCGTGATAGCCTCAGACATTTTTCTTCCATAAAAGCACTGCCGGGCATTGGGAGTTGGATTGTACATATACACACACACAAACTCGTTTCGTAAACATGGATTTTGTACATAGAACCAATGTCTCGTAAATTGCATGAAACATTCATATTGCTTGTCATCTAACAAAATGCTATCATTACACCTTCTTTGTACAATGCACAAAATGAATTTCGAGAAGATCAGCCAATCGATGCTTCGGTTGCACTCATAATTGTTTGTGTTCCTGCTGGGATGATAGGAAGCATTAATTTATCCCAAAATAGAAATTAGAGTGCTGTCGAGAGTTAGAACCTCATCATGCACAATAATCTCACGAGTCAACATGGTTTAGTTAGATCAACCACTGACTCAACAACAGCTCTCCCTGAATACGCAGGATCGAATCCCATGTCACGAACAACTTCTCGTGGTTGCACTTTTTTTTCAATTATATTTTGCGCCGATAAAGTAGATCTGTCAGTCATTCATGCAACCACCAGAGAGTCAGTTTCTTTTTTATTGGTAACAAATTACTCGTAGCTCTCTGTATTGTTTTCGTAGAATGAACGAATGTATTTTCTTTGTCAACAAATGCTTAGTGCTTGTGACAGTTGCGTGTGAGCCATTAAATACGAAGGTTGCTTCTTAAAAAGTACAAATCAGTTTCGTTGCAGAAAACAACCTATCTTCGGTTTCGTAATATAAACGAAAATTAATTTTCAGTGTATTGTGTGCATTTCGTCGTTTCCTAGCAGTGTTTTGTTTTTGATTTTTTTTTCGTCCTCTTGCGTCGTTTTGCACTTGATTTTCCGATTGATTCCACACCATCACCTCCATCGCCACAAAAACTTCCATCCGAATCAAACTGCAAATCAATGTTTCCTGTTTCCGGTAGATCACTATTCGCAGGCATTCGAAGGCTGGCTGCTTCGAGACTACCCCTGCGGCATGCAAATCGTCCATGTTGCGCTCCATTACTCAAATCAAAATCATCATCATCTGCATTCACTTCACTCTCGTCAGCACTTCCGTAGAACTTCTTTATTAGATCCATATTTGGAATAAACTAGAAATACTTCAACACACCGCAATAGCACACATGTTTTGCTGACATTCATTTTGACAGAGCAGTGCCGACATTCGATTAGGGTCAAACTGCTTTCGTAAAAAAATCACTTCAACAACCGATTTCTCGCAAATAATGGCTCTCTCCTCCAAATTGACCGTGCCAGCTGTTTGAGGAAACATTCCTCTTCTGTTGGTGTCGTTAGTTTGCATGTATGAAGGTTTATTCCCGAGAAATCGACGGCTAAAGTCATTGTCTACAAAAGTAATTTAGCACTTTTGAAATGTTGGCGAGATCACGTACGAAAAAACAGCAAGCGTCAGAACTGCTGAGACTGGTATGCGATTATTTGGCTACTTGATAGGCAAAATAATCGCATACCAGTCTCTTCCTTGCTTTTCAACGCAATTTTTGGGGAAATTAATAACTTTTAAAGATCCAGTCATGATTGAGTTCAACTTCAAAATATCATGTTGAAAAACATTGAATGGACCATACCAAACAGCAAAAATATAGAAAAATTCAAACAATCCTTCAAGCGTTGTTTTCTCAGCTCGATGATTTTCCAGATGGACTGATATGCGGTTGTAGGCAGTGTACCTTACATAGAGCAACAATATTTCATTTTTAAACGATTAGTGATGATTTTCTTTCTAATTCTATCTGGTAAAGAAAGTAGTTACGTGGAATGTAGGTGATATACCACCGTGAGATGTGTGTAGTTCAAAGTTCTTACGGATGTACAATTTCTCTGAAAATCACTTATTTCAATGTAAAGAGCTTAACGTTAAACATCGTATTTCATGTAATTGAACCACATTACTTACAGGTAGAAAAACATCAACGATTATCTTGAGCCTTTGTAAAATTCCCGGACGCACCGCGGTTACAGCCATTTCGTTCCCCACTCGTCATTTTGTTATTATAGGTTATCAAGTCGAAATAAATAACAGTCTCGGATTGATCTAACTCGAAAAACTCGCTTGAAAAACTCTTCAAAAAACCCTCCCCAGCAATCATAGCAATCCAATTGTTTACAGCATAACGAACCAGAAATTGACAGCCCGCATTATGCATTCCATTAGATGATCATTGAGCCGGAGAAGTCTGCCCCGTCCCGTAGTAATAATGGCCTCGTATTTACGAGCGTCGTCATCATTCCGTCCGACTGCAAATGAGGCCTGGGAAATTTTTCCTCCATCCCACTGCACACCACTGGCAATGGAAACTGTGTAGCATTTCCCAAGCTGATGCGGGGGCCGACGAAGTTGATAAATAATTTATTAAACTTGATTACAGCTCGAGAGGGAGGGAGATAGCGTCGTGCATGCATAGATGACGACCGGAAATAGACGTGTAGGAGGCGTAGATGCAAGCCCGCGATCAGATGGCTTCACTGTCGCTGTCACTGATGATGTTGATGATGTTGATGATGATGATGATGGTTGCTATTACTATGATGTCGTGCTGAGGAACTTGCGTGCGAGTGAAGAATGGCCTACTGATATGAAAAAAAGGGGGGATTGAAGAGAGCTTTAAATGCGCCTCCTCGGTTGGTGTTCGTGAATTCGCCAGCACAAAAGGTCGATATTGCCATTGCTGTGAACCAATGAACCAACGGGCGGTCTATAATTTTCCCCGATAATGATGATTGCCGGGTATCGGAACAATTCGTTAAACACATTTTGCGCGATGCCACACTCGATCAGCAGCACCTGCGACTATATGGCTAGTTGGCATTCGATGCACTCGGTTCCAATAACAATGATTGCATTGCATGGTTTGCTGCTTGTGTGATTGTGTGTGTGTTTGAGCGGTGCATGCAATGGCCTAGGTGTTGACCGAGGGCGGCGGATTCGCGTTGCGAGCTTCAATTAAACATTGGTTCTATATTCTGTAAAATTAATGGTTGGTACATTGTAATCATCGTCATACAGGAAGTTTGTTTACATGGACTCGAGAGCGGGAAGGGGTTGTCAAAAAACCTCCAGAGGGCCATTTCAACGCAGGTACACACATTTATTTGGAATGGTTTCCTATACAAACAATGGCGATTGTGATATTCCGGGTTGGATTCAATTTTCGCATTGACTACGATGGGGATTTTAATTTTGTTTAGCGGTAACAGTAAATATTACAGTTGTGCATTAGCTTGGTTGTTGGAATTGATTTTGAAAGTTGTTTGATCGGTGGTTGGATCCAAGTCATGATTACAAATTAAAAATTACAGCAGTGACAAAAGTTTGTACAACTTTTGGTCAAGGTTAGCTTGTTTTCTTGTTACCCTGACAGAAGCGTTTGGTTTGCAGGATGTTTTCGTCCACTCTCAGCAAATCTATCTATATATAAAGGGTTTTCCGATCAAAATTTGGACAAACAGTAATCATGTGAGTCGATCAAGGTGTTTTTTAATAAGTCAATTTATTTTTATTTTTCAAGTTCAATTAATACAGAACACAGGAATATTCAGCTAAGCTTCCTTTTTCCCGACCGCAAATTTCCGGGTCTTTCGTTCAACACCTGCAATAAGATTTTGTACAGTCTCCTTGTCCACTTTATTCGCCGCAGAACGCCAGTTTCCTTGAACTGTTGCTCGCTCACAACAGCTTTTTGAGTCTTCTTAAGGTTCCACTTGACGATGGCCCAATATTGTCCGATTGGGGCTCTGGCGTGTTGGGAGGGTTCTTGTTGGACAGTTTGGATTGTAAGTCAGAGTGATGTGTTTGCTTGATTGTGTAGATGTGTGAATGTCTAAACCAATCACCATCTCCCTATGCCAAGCACTATCTGTAATACTTCTAGTTTGGCTGTGCTTGTTGTCAAAATGCTACTCACGACTTCCGATTGGTGTTTTCCAGTAAAATGTAAGTAGTACATGTATTTTATGGATTTCATATCTCCTCAAAAAGTTTAACTTAATAATAAACAGTTGAAATTCATTTTAAAATACACGAACTAAGAACTTTGAGCACGTTCTACAAGCCTATCAAAAGTTTTGCAAGCTTTTCGAAAGTTTTACGGACAAATTGTAATATCTATGAAAATTGGAATATGAAGAGAAAAAAGATTAAATTGTCGGAAATTATTATTTTTTATCAAATTTATGAACCTATCTGTTTAAGGATTTATTTTTAGAATTTTCCGAACAGTATCGATATCTTTTCGGAAGTTGTGTGCGTATTTTTTAAACAACGCAAACTAATATGACCTTCAATCCTGGTGAGTGTGAACTTTCCAGTGGAATACCTGTAACCAAAAAATGAATGAAAAAGATTGACTTGATTCCAACTACCTTTATTGCTCATCTTGTTAGATACGTGTATTTCATCTACAATGTGCAGGCGTCTTTAGTGTCGTTTCCAGAGCTTCAGTAACAAATTTTCCTCGAAGTTCATATATCCACACTTCTCAGATGTTTAGCAGCACTTCATAGACGTCTCGGAGAGCTTCTTCGAAGTTCAAAAAGAAACTTTACAAAAGTTAAGGAAGACACTTCTTTGATAAAAAAACAACTTCTTCGAAGGTCAGGAAGAAATTTTTCAGAAGTATAATGGGCAGTTTTTAGTAGTTCGAGCAGAAATATCTCAGAAATTCAGGAACAAACATTCCCGAAGGTTAAGATTACACTTCCCAAAAGTCCCAGAGAGTGCTTTCCTGAAGTTCAGGAGAGAACTTCACAGATTTTCCAGAAGAAACTTCCCAAAAATATAGTTGGAACCACCCAGAAGTTCAAAAATAGCCAAATGTTCATGGAGAACCTTCTTCAAACAACTGGAAGAAACCTCCCAGAATTATTCAGGGTACTTCCTAGTGGTTTAAGCAGACATTTCTCATAAATTCTCATCAACTTCCTTGAAGTTCAGGAAAAAAACATCCCAAAAGTGCATAAGAACAATTTTTAGAAGTTCCTTGGAATCTTCCTAGAAGTTCTGAAGAGAACATTCCCGAAGTTTTGAAGATATGTAAATCGAAGTTCGATGGGAATTTTAAGATGCTTAGAAAGAAATCTTCCCCCAGCTCAAGAAAAAACTTGAAGGAGGAGTTCAAGGGCCAGTTTTTCAGAATGCATGGTCTGGTAATTTTCCGTACTTTGGTTATAAATTTTTGACAAATTCTAGAGCTTCTGTTCAGAAGTTCATGAGGAAACTAACTAAAACTTAAGGAAGCTCACCTCCAAAGAATATCAGAAGAAAATTTTTAGTTAAGAAACGTTTGCATTAAAAAAATGGACTTTTTTTTGGTATGATGATATAAAAAAGCCAAGACAGATAATTACTTTTGATAAATTTCCCATGGAAGATAATTATTCAAGCTATCTTGCAAAAACTTCTACGCAGCTGGGGGACGGGTTCGCCGACCTGGGTTCCACATCGATATTTAGCCACTCCATCCCCTCCAACGATCGCTTCGAGTAGTGGGCCGACGCCAGATCCGGCCAGAACACCGTGTCTTCGCCCTTATGGTATTTCTTGATGAACGACGCAACTTCCGGCAGGTATTTCGTACTATAAATTTCGTCGTTCACGGCCAGTCCGAAGCGAAAGAAGAGCGGCTTTGACATTCCCTTCTCGCTGATTGTCAGCCACAGCAGCACCTTCTTGGGGAACTTGGTGTGTGAAATGAACTTCATTCCGAATCTCATTTCCTTTGTGGGGGAAGTAAAATACGAACTGCCCTGCCAGTCGTTGCCATCCAGGGTGAGATAGGTCTCGTCGTCCATCCCCACCGCCACGTCGCGATTCGCCGGGAAAATCGAGTTGACCATCTTATTCAGCCGCTGCCGCTGCGTCATTGCCTGCAGCTCCGAAACCAGTGGACGCTACTTCCGCTCCCTGACATGTATGTTCATGTTTGACAGGTACTTTTTCACTGTTTAGCCGGTTGAACCGATCTCTCGGAAAAGCGCACGCAGCGATGTAGTCACTTTTCTCTCGGTCTTCCTCTTCAGCATCCTTTGGAGCTTCTTGTCGCTCAGGGTCGTCGGCCGTCCGGAACCGGGCATTCTTTCGATGCTCTGATTGTTGTCTAATAGTGCCAAGATGTTGTACACGCAAAGCTTAGTTTACCCATAATCGCTAGCAAGCCCATTACTCATTTATGGGTAAAGTTAACTTAACCCACATTTGAGTAAATTTGTATGGGAAAAAATACTCAAATATGGGTAAATATGTGCACGTTTTGCAATTATGGGTATTCTTCACCTATAATTGGGTAAACAGATCTTAGCGTGTAGCTGCCGGAAGGGGCAATGTCCGTTTTCGACGCGGCGGGCTGCCTGTCTTTGAACGCGCACACATCTGAACGGAGTTGCTTCACTGTTTTTGACATCACGGTTAGAGATCGACCAGGGGTCTGGCAACCCTATCTAATTTACTAGCGTTTGACAGTATGCAACATATCACGGCCCTTATTTAAATAAGGCCCGTCTGATATTTGTTACTACGGGTACGAACGCCAGTGTTGTTTACAAACAATGAATCTTTTGATGTTTGAATGATAGAGATGTTGGCTTCAGGAAAATGACTTCTCGTCAGGCCCTTGAGTTCGACTGATAGAGCTGTCAAATTTTATCTGCTGACCCTTGGGTTACTATGATTGATGCTGCATGGGTAGTTTTGTCAGTGCAGCATAAGGTAAATCCATGAAAAATAGGCAATTTTTGTCCATTTTGTTCAATGCAAACGTTATTGTTTGTATCAACTGATAAGATTCCCTCCCATTAACGACTTGAAAATTGATCAACTGTCATTTGCTTAGTTGTCAGATGATGTTTTCTTTTTTTTTTTAATATTAATGTATTGTTTTGCTTTTGAACGTCTAACGAAAATGGGCACAGAAGCCAAACTTGCCGCTCGCGAAGTATCGGTTTTCGATTCAAACGAAGTGATGAATCCGATTCCTCGCGAAGTGGATTCCAACATTCTGGTCATCAGTTAGCTGCTTCCGGAGGTTCAGGTGAACGAAAATCATCCGGTTACAAACGCGAACAGTGTTATGTGTACGGTGATCAAAATGTGTTGCTTGAAGTTGTCCTACAGACGCAGGTTGGTCTCAACACTGTCGGGTTCAATGAACTCCCGCTGAAGGTTCTGGAACGGGTGGATTAGACTGAAATTACAGCCCAGCTCGATCGCTCGATGGAACAGTTGGTCCTTGCGGCACTGGTCTCCGATACGGAACAAGTGAAAATTGAGCTGGCAAAGGATCCGGTATGGCCAGAATTTAAGTTTCCTCGAGTCAACGAAATTTCCTACGAATAACATAATTCCTAAACATTAGTTCCAATTATTGCTTTATTAAACACTTCCAATTTCAGCCGTCTTTTACTCTCCAAACGGGTAAATCATTGTGAGCGTTTCGTCGGCCAGTTCATTGTCCCCACCACAACAGAACTCGATTGGATTCAGTTTTCATAATCTGTACCCCCTCGCCAACCTTCATGATGTCTAACGTAACTATATATAACATTATTTTTCAAAGAATAATCCGAGTCCATTTAATGTAAACAGTCCTAGTACAATCCTAGTTTAAAGCCGACCTTCAAGTGTCCTTCACCCAGTTGTCAAAATTTAAACCGCTTGCTATTTTGGCACTTCAAGTGAATCGGTTGTAACACCTGGAGTACAATTGAAGTACGATTGGATAGCGACCAAGTTATTTAATTTAAAAAGCCCATACATTTTCAAATAGTTCACTGCTAGCCTCATATAAACGAAGGGCTCACCATCTGGTGATATGTGTTGTCAGGAACTAGATTAAAAGATTAGTTAAATCCTGATTTCTCGATGGATCAAAGAGAATATGTTGGTTAAATATCACTGTTGATTTGCATCTCTTTTTTAAATTTATTTCACGATAATTGTCATTGGGACTATGTTCGTGGTAAATATAATTTGGGTTTACTTGATTTTTGATGCTTACTTATTTCTTCAAAATGCATCTACGTTATTGTATTGACGCCATAATGTTCAAAACTGTACTGAATATCCAATAATAATTTTGGCAACTCTGTAGATTTCGAAAATGAATCGTAGTGCGCGGTTCTTGAAGAAAGACGCGAAAATTTTGCACCTGTCATTTTTCTCCGAGTTTTATTTTGGCTTCTATAAGTGGTGCCTATAAGTGTAATGTCAATTTGTGATCCTCAAAAGATCCATCTAGAGTGGAAGAATGAAGATCCTGTTCATTTGAGAGGAAAACTGAGAAGTATCCAAAATGGGGAAAAGTATTGTCTTCATTGAAAAAGTGTTTCTGCCCTATAACAGAACCGAATGAAGACCCGAAGAAGCTGGGAAACGTGGCCACCCATGCAGGCTCATGTTTGTCTGACGTTGTCTTAAGTGAACGACATATTTATTGACACCAACACTGAAGAGGAGTTCAAAAAATTTAGGAAAATAATAAAGGAGCAGTAGCTAATAGTTTCCGAATAGGAATCCGAATGTACAGCCGAACAAAAAGTAGCCGAAACTATTTAAGAGGTCGATGGATGAAGAGCCTGTCACACCCAAGGCAGCTCTTCTGGCGCTTCCATCGTCTCTACAACAGCCAACCCAGGATTAAGTATGGTCGGAACATCCTATGTTTATGCTATGATAACGCTCTGTAAAGTTTGAAAATTGGAAATATCCTTCTTATCAACATTCAACCCTAGGAGTGGACAGCAATTTCTGCTAGAATCAAAGATGTGAAGACAAAGTATTGCTAGGTCCGTAAGAGCACGGCAGGTTTTGAAACTGAATAGAAGTAGTTGGAAATAAATTAGAGGTGGGTTAGATCAGGGATATAACCGCAAGGTTAACGTAGCACCGCGTTGCTGTGTACCTTCTTAAGCAGTTTTCTGAATACTGAGCAATTGCTTACGGTTGTCAGTTCGGTCTTAGTGAAAAATCTCTGTCAAACTTACCACTCTCGACTTAATGACTCAAACAATCCGAAATGTACTATTTTTGATAATATGTAAACATCGTTTTCCGCAGGAATGGGAAGGTGCCCGGCTCCGGTATGGCTTCGGGAGCGGATGCTACACGCGTGGATTATCGATGTTTACGACACATAGCCACGGCAATAAGTCGAGCTGGGAAACTTGCAAACCTTTGTAGCGCTTCCTTCTGGCTTGTACACCGTCTCCAATATATTCTTTTACACTTTTTCCTTGCATTGGTGCCGTGTAACTACTCAACATGCTTCACGTATTTGTTGGTGTAGTTTTGCACTATGTTTATACAAACACTTTTAGGTTATGTCCGATTGTTTTCATTCGGTGTTTATCTTTTACCAGCGATGAAGGAGTTTCGTGCTGTGGTGATAAAAAAGTTTCTGGAACGTGAGCGCCCGGGCGCTATTTTAAGAAATTTGGAAAACCTCGGAGTAAAGCGGGATTTTGTGTACCGAACCATCCGAAGGTGGCACCTGCTCGTTGGATGACCGGAAGAGATCCGGTGGTCGTACTCGTACGGTGCGGACTGCACGAGTTGTTTAAGTGGTCAGGGAACGGATTAGACGATAATCACAGTGCTCTGTACGTAAAATGGCCGCAGATCTGAATGTTTCGAGATCGTCAATGCACAATATACAGCAAAATGTCTCGGATTCCAAGCTTTCAAGAAACGTAAGGGGTTTCGGAACGGAAGAAACGGTGAGGAACGGTTATTCGTCTTGCAACAATCCCACAATGTCCAGAATGACAGATTGTGGGCTCGTTCTTCGAGAACTGTTCCAGAGAGTGGTAGAAATATTCAACGGTTCCAAAGTGCTGCGTTAGTGATGGTTTGGGTAGGAATTTGCAAGCGAGGCAAACTACCACTGGTTTTCATCGAAATAGGGGTTAAAATGAATACTTTATATTATAAAACGGAAGTCTTGGAGAAGGTTGTCAAGCCATATGTACAAGAGGTGTTTGGAAATGATCATTATGTGTTTCAGCAGGACGGAGCGCCATCGCATACTGCAAATCTCGTTCAGGGCTGGTGCCGAGAAAATTTGACCGACTTTTTGGACAAGAATGAATGGCCTCCCAGTGCACCAGATCTGAATCCCTTGGATTATTTCGTATGGTCATACATGCTGGCGAAGGTAAATTACCACAGGGCATCTAATATGTATCAATTCAAACCCGCAATCAAAAGAATTTGGGACGAAATGGACATGGTGTACATGTTTTTTTCTGGCATAACTGGAAATTGTTTTGGTTTTTCCATGACAAATATGAAAAATGAACTTAAATTTTACTTTCTCAAAACATTTGATGACACCAAAACTTAATTTTATATTAAAGTTGTTCTATCGATGCTACGTAATCCATCATAATTTTTTACTAGCAAATTTGATGCAAATTTTGAACGTCTTGAGCTGGTTTGCCCATTTCCCTTTTTTGCTTACGTCAAACTGTGACTCGTTTGTTCAAAAATAGTAATATTTGTTTGATTGCGTTTTGAATAACCATACTTTTGAGTGAGTCAAACGTACTCAATTTGGGTTGTTTGGAAATATCGTGTATGTTAGTTGTTTGTAAATACACTGAAATTTTTTTTACACGGTTTTTTTTACGCGTTTTTTTACGCGTTTTTTTTACGCGGTCCGCGTAAAAAAAAAAAACCGCGTTATTTCAAAAAACAACGTAAAAAAAGTCAAGGAAATAAAAATTATATTTCATACTCTTATTGAAAAAATATGGTCATAAAAATGTATTGGTGGTGGAAAAACATGGTTCCAGTAACATTGGCCACCGGGAATCTGCTACAAATGGATAGAGGTTGTTAATTCAATGTGTGAGCAAAGCAGTCCAGAGTAGTTATAGAGAGTTTTTGTCTTCAGAAAAATTTCTCAGTGTGTCATTGGTCGTCTTTTAACATAATCATATTAGTTCCAAATCATGCCGCAGCGATGGCGCTGCAGTCTATCTTTTCTGAATTAAGCACTAGAGATTTGACGTCTTTGGCAAAGTTTCTCAGTATGTCATTTGTCGTCTTTTGACATTATCATATTAGTTCCAAATCATTCCGCAGAGATGGCGCTGCAGTCTATCTATTCTAAATTAAGCACTAGAGATTTGCCGTTTTTAGCAAAGTTTCCCAGTATGCCATTCATCGTCTTTTGACATTATCATATTAGTTCCAAATCATTCCGCAGAGTGCAGCGCCATCTCTATCTTTTCTAAATTAACACTAGAGAGTTGCCGTCTTCGGTTTTTCTTCAAATAAGGTAAAAAAAACAAAATACAATATACTAAATTGAATTGTTGTCAAAATTTCAAATACTAGCTCTCCTACTCTCCAGCTTTGGATTGTATAGCCATTTAAACGCCAACTAGCAGTTGTGTGCCCAACAAAAATAAACACCCGTAAATCAGGCCGACAGGGTACCCGGGTACCCACCAAATTCAAATGGTTGTCACTCTGGCAAATATTGGCCGATTTTTGTTTTGTTTTCACCGTTAGACTTAGAAACTCATCTGCTTTATGCAATTTAGCAGAAACGTTCGTTTGGATTCATCTGGTTCCCGTAAATCCTAGTTTCCGGGGTTCGGTATGGAGACACTATTTGAGGAATATCAAGTGAATTTCTGGAAAAGACTGTCAAAACCTTTGGAATAATTCCTTAAAATACATTTCTATTCCATATACCTCAATATGCCAACTTGTCCCCGGACCGGTTATTCCGGAACAGGTTCCCAGAAGGCCTAGAGTGGCGACGTACATATATAGAAGGAAACCCCAGCAAAATGGGTATCAAAATTCATGAAATTTCTTCAGTAGGATATTCGTCCACAAACCAGTTTTCCGGAACAGGTATTCGTGGGGCCTCGGGCATACGGGAAACTGTACTAGGATGACCGTTACGTTGATAAGTCGTCAGGTGTCCATAAAACGTTGAGAATATCCTACTTAAGAAATTTCATAAATTTTGATACCTATATTGCCAGAGCTTTCTTCTAAAAATGTTTATGGCCAATCGAAGCCATACGGGAACCTGTTTCGGAATGACCGCTCCAAGACAAATCATAAGATGGTCACAAAACGTTGAGAAATATCCTACTGAAAAAAAAGTAATGAATTTTGATACTCATATTGCCAGTGCTTCCTTCTGAATATGTTTATGGCCACTCAAGGCCTCACATGAACCTGTTCCTAAATAAACATTCCAGGAACAAATAATCAAATGGCCTTAAAACGTTGACACATATCCTACTGACGAAATTGATCAATACCCATATTGCCAGAATTTCCTTCTGAAATTTTCTGGCCACTAAAAGCCCCACGGGAACCTGTTCCGGAATAATCAGTCCGGGGACAAATCATCAAATGGTCACGAAACGTTGACAAATAACCTACTGAAGAAAATTAATGAATTTTAATACCCATATTGCAAGGGTTTACTTCAGAAAATGTTTATGGCCACTCGAGGCCTCACGAGAACCTTTTCCGGAATTGCTGATTCAGGGACAAATCATCAAATGATCACAAAAAAATGACAATTATCCTACTTTTCACGAATTTTGATACCCATATCGTCAGGGTTTACTTCAGAAAATGTTTTTGACTACTCCAGGCCTCACAGGAACCTGTTTCGGAATGACCGGTTCAGGGACAAACGGTCACTCCAAGGCCTACTTGTCTGGTGAACTCAGGATTACAAGCAACAAACGCTTGAGAAAATTTGAAGCAGTTCGATACACATATTGTTATGGTTCCATTGAAAAATGCTTATGACCAGCCACGGACCCTTGGGAACTTCCTCCGGACTGGTCACTTGAAGTATCATACATCCGATGGACCCAAAACAAGAAAAAGAAGTTTGACCCATATTGCTGGATTTCTACCAAAATCCACGATGAGTTTCATTACATCAGTACATATAATAAACTGTAAACAACAATTTTTATTGTTCTAAAAAGTATTGTTCAGAGGCTTAATTGGGAAATATACAATCAACACCAACAATTAAATTTTTTTCACGTATATTGTGGCTTGACTATTTTTACGTTGTTTTTTTAAATAACGCGGTTTTTTACGTCGTTTTTTGAAATAACGGACCGCGTAGTAAAATATCTTTTCCAAATGAAGCTTTGGAGAGTTGCCGTTCTCAGTAAAGTTGTTGAGAATGTAAAATATAGTCACTTGACATTATCAGATTAGTTCCAAATTGCGCCGCCATCTAAATTGCCAAATCGAGCTCTAGGAAGGTGCTGTCTTTAGCAAAGATGTTAATTGTATATAATAAAGGCATTCAAAATAATCACGTTAGATCAAGATCGTACCTCAAAGATGGCGCTGCCATGTTTGCGGCATTAATTAGAACTAATATGACAATGTCAAAAGACGACGAATGACATACTGAGAAATTTAGCTACGGACGGTAACTCTCTAGCACTTCATTCGGAAAAAATAATCTGCATCGCCATCTCTACAGTATACATAATGTGGAACTAATACAACAAAGTCAAACGACGACAAACAACATACATACTGAGAAACTTTTCCGAAGACGGCAAATCTCTAGCGCTTAATTTAGAAAAGATAGACTGCAGCACCATCTCTGCGGCATGATGTGGAACTAATATGATAATGTCAAAAAACGACGAATGACACACTGAGTAATTTTGCTGAAGACAAAAACTCTTTATAACTACTCTGGACTGCTTTGCTCACACATTGAATTAACAACCTCTATCCATTTGTAGCAGATTCCCGGTGGACAATGTTACTGGAACCATTTTTTTCCACCACCAATACATTTTTATGACCATATCCTTTCAATATGAATATGAAATATAATTTTTATTTCCTTGACTTTTTTTACGTTGTTTTTTGAACTAACGCGGTTTTTTTACGTCGTTTTTTGAAATAACGCGTTTTTTTTACGCGGGACCATTACCGTCGTAAAAAAAAACTACAGTGTATGTCGATAGATTGAACTCAATATGCACTTCAAACATGTTTTTAACATCGTCATGCTTCAGTTAAATTCAAGACCAACAATTGAAAAGGGCCAAACTTCGAAATGTAAACAAACCGTTTTAAGTTTTATTTAAAAGATCATGAGCATCTTCTGCATCATAGTTAAATTTGAAAGTATACCTAACTTTGTTGAAAAAATATTTCAAATTTTAAAAAGGGCACATAACTTTTTCATGATGAGGCCTTTTTTTCAAAGGTCGTATGATTGACATGAACTGAATGTTTTTCATATGGTCTTTTTAAATGTATGTTTAAAATTCTTCTCACGGTTTCAAGATTTCCACGAAGATTTCTCATATTAACTTAGAAACGGTTGTGCTATCTTCTGTTGGTGAAAAAAAAAAAAAAAACAGTGGCCTCAACACAAAATGATGTTGTAGTAAGCCTTATCCCGAAGGACTTTTATCATTTCTCGGTAAAGAAAAGCCTCAGCACGCTGGACTCTTTAAAAAAATTGACAGTTGAGAGGCATAACAAAAAGGGCCCATGATGTTTTCAATCTAGAATTAGGCGTTATGTTTTCTTTCCGAATTTTACGGCAAATAAAGATGTTAATATAATTTATTATAACAAGATTATATGCATCTCATCAAACTTCAATCGTCATTAAAGCAAGATAAACTGAAATAGGATTTATTAATGTAACGTGAGTATCGTTTTTCTCATTGTTTACCTTTTGGAGTTCGGCCCTTTTTTATCGTTGGTCTTGAATTATCCACTATTAAATAGATAGTGGATTCAATACAGTGACGGGTCAAAATATGAAGTTTCTTTCTATTGTTAGTTCAAATAATACGTAAAGCAACAATGGGTAGCAGATTGTTTAGTTTTGTTATGAATTGTTTCACTTAATTTGCCGGGAGTTTTTTGAGAAGTACTTATACACAACATTATAAAAAAAAACTTTGACACTAAACTACACAGATAAAAAGAAACATTGAATTTTGTGCGTTATCGAATGCACATAAATAATAGGAATTTCCTGTAAATTTAGGCCAGATAACGCCTGAATCTAGCCTATCGTATGAAAGATCGCAAACATTGTTGTATGGCACATGAAAAATTGCAAACAATTTCTTAGTTTACACCTCCTTTGGCTTGGAATTAAACGAGGGGAAATTTTACGCGCAAGTTAAAAAATTCGTTACGGTGAGTGAAACGGTTCTTGCAATCTGTTGCAAGGGAGTGTTGAAAACGTTGTTATTCGAGTTATGTCATATTTGGGAAATAATTGGTTCTCCCTTAACTTAGTCGGCAAAGGCGTAGCTAAAAACAAGACTATGCTTGAGGTGACTGGGTTCGATTCCTGGTCTGGTCTAGGAATTTTCCGTTAAGAAAAATTTGTCGACTTCCTGGGCATAGGGTATGACTGTACTTGCCACACAATCATAATAATGTAAAAATGGTACCTGGCATCGAAAGCTCTCAATTAATAACTGTGGAAGTGCATGCAGAACACTATGTTGAAAGCAAGCAATAAGCGAACTGTGAAAGCAATAAGCTTGAAATGCTAAACGAAGAAGAAAGAAGAATATATGAATAAATCCAGTTGGTTGCATAAGTTTCGGGCGCACATTAATCCTCGTAAGCAAAATAAACTTCCCGCCAGCAGTTCAATCCACCGCAACCATACATAGAACTACAGCCGAGCGGTTAACCGATAATAAGTAGTCCTTGCGCGAAGCCTGCCATACATATGCTTCGCCGGGGAAAAACCACAACCGGGTGAATTATTCTCCCGATCCGAGACCAAGTCAACCCCATTCACTCCAAGCTGGGACCGACGTTTCCCCAACCAACGAACGAAACACACAATCTGTTTGTGAATTAATGTGTGCATTCTTGTCCTTCCCGCAGTAGATGAGTGATTAATTATGCTCCCGAATAAGCCTTATTTCCATTCAATGATGATGACGATGACGATGCATTTTCCATCAACTGAACCGTGGACCGCAATTTATGTGCATGCTGCAACTCCGCGTCCCAATTTGAATAAATATCGTATAATTTCAATCAAAACTTTTGTGCGAAACCCAGATCTGCGGGTTCGGTGATTGAAATGAGGTCAATCCTGCGGATTTACGAGAAATTTTCCCCGCAAATGAGTCATTCCATGGCGGCGGTTGCTGGATGCATCATTTGATGTGGTAAATTATGTGCATTGAAGTCGCCGGCAGTCTGCAAGTCAAGTGACATTTACAGCGTCAGATCTAAAATTAAATTATGAACGGTTTTAAAACTAAACGCTCCAGAACAGGTGCACATCTCTGGACGTCAGCAAAGTCCGATCAGATATTAGTAAAATGTCAGCGCTGTGTGGTCGGCCGAACGTCCGACGAGCAAGGTGGACAAGTGCAAAGCATCCCGGAATTAATTAGTTTCTAATTATCTCGGTCGACCCGATCTCCTACGATCCGTGCGAGAGAACACAGACGGCAACGCATGTTCTTGTCCCAACCCTCCAAATTAATCACGGATGGCCTGGTGCGCTAATTTGCATGAAAACGCGCGCTGCATTTATTTAATTTTCGCACCATTAATCTAGCCGCAGAATACGGTAGGTGTAGCTGGCCAGCTTCCTGTCCATCCCTGGTTGGCCGAGTTGGAGGACGAGGGGCGGCTGGCCGGTAGATTTAGTAGATAATTTTTCGCTGCTTCGGGGTGTCGGTGACAAATCATTTCAAGCCAACCGCCGCCGTACCTGTCGTCGAAAATGTTGCGGCGTTTGTTCGTGGTTAATGATTGACTGTAGTGTCACATGTTCACCGAGGCTTCGAAGTAATCCTGTTTCGGACGGGGGTTTTGTGATAGGATTTAGGTGAAATTGCCTACTCATTCTTGGTTGATTCGTTAAAACGAACAGAGAGTAGCAATTTCATAAATGTATGGAATATGGGAGATGAGATTTGATTTGATATAATTTTTGGCTCGGAAAGTACCAGCAAACTAGTCCCAAGATCGATCCCAAGCTGAATGAATCACCCCTCCAAATACATCTCCATTGGCGGACCTAGACAATTAGTCTGGAGGGGGCCTGGAGGGGGCCTGCCCGAAGGATTGTTTTTCGTTTATAGGAATATTGAATAGAACGATGAAAGTAGCGTAATTGTTAGGGAGATGTTATTGTTATTGATGAATCAGAACAGGTTTAATCGAATAATTAGGTCTATTCTGCACCTCGGTGAGTCGAGATACCTTAAGAGAATTGAGTGTGTTGAATATATACCTCATATTATTCCGTGTGGGTCAAACGGAGAATGCAGTCACCATAATCGATTCTCTTGAGGCGACTCAACTGACACGAGGCGGAGAATAAACTTGAATATATATATTTAGAGTCTAGTTTATACTAAAAAACCCTAAAACTACAAAGAACAACATTGTGTCAATGAACATTTGAAATTTAAATCAAAATTTGGATTGGTTTGAATTACGTGTTTTAAAAATCTTCAAAACTGTTTCGCGTGACTGATTCCTTCACAACTCCAAAAATTTATAAGTTATATCGACTTAAATTTCTTAAGAAAGTTCAAAAAACTTGAAGGAAAATTCCGAGGATTACTTCACCAAAAACCTACTGAGATTGACCTAATTGGATTGACATTGATAGTATTCCAGGGCATTAAAATTTCATGGAAATTTTTCAAAATTTTTTGAAGGTATGTAAACAATTACAGTTTTATCGAATTTAACAAATGCATCTATCGTTTTGAACTGTGTTGAGTTTATAAATTTTCAAGTACAATCTTCAAAACGGCATCAGATTTTCTAGGTTTGGTAAAAATTAGTTTTCAAATAATTAAAACTTGAAACGTTCTACAAGAATGAATTCTTCGGAAAAATTATTCATTCTTGTGACATTTTTGTATTTTCTAAACAAAATGAATGTTTTTAAAAATTTTTAAGAGGTGGGTAAGATGTAATTTTGAAAACTGTTTTCAAAAATTATAAACCAACACAGTTTTATGTTCAAGTTACTTCTAAGCTACTGTCAAAACTTCAGCTCAGTCTATCCTTTGATTGCTGACATAGAAAAGGTCAAATATGACAATTTTGTATGAAAAACTGTAAATGTATGTAATATTTTCGCCAATAACCCAAAATAGAACCTTTTGATTGAAAATCAAATCCTTTAAAGAAATCTTAAGAATAAATATTAGACAACTGTTCTCAGAAATGTGAAGGGATTTGTTATAAAATTTCCAAAGAAATATTGAGAAGCGTTTTATAAAAACAATCGGAACTCTGTTTCTACTAAGTGAATGTCGATGGGAACACATTGTTTTTACAAACAGTATATTTCGGATATTTACCTTCGAATTTTATTCTTATGGTTTGATTCTTGGAAAATGAAAAACAATTTTTTTCGACGAGTCCTGCATTGCGGAATCACTATGATCGATCAATTAAAATATTTGTAGAAAAGAATAGATAAATAATCGTTACAACAGGTTTACAATATTTTCAATGAAAGTAGGCCTCACATACGGCAAGATTTCCCCTATATTAATGAATAACATTTTACAAAAAAGTCGAGGAAATTACTAAATTTCAAAACTTCGATAAACTTTGTTATCATCATATTCAGTGAACAAAAATACATAAGATATAAGACATAGCATCAGAAAAATTGTTCCCGGAAAACAATCAATTTCCCGAAAAAGGACAGATATCCGCTCTGAAAAATTAGTCATTCCGGAAAATGGCTTCTGAGAAATGGCCTTTGGGAAAACGACCCTGGAAAATGAGTTCAGGAAAGCATATATTTTCCGAAAAAAACGAGAACATATATCCGTTTTGGAAAATTTGTCATTCCGGGATGTAAGTCTTTGAAAAATGGCCTCTACAAAATGGCCACTGAGAAACGCTTTTCCGCGAAATAGTATAAAACTAAATACCGTTATGTAATAGTTTAGAATTTGAGTAACGTATCGGGAATCTATGTCAATTTTGAAATCCAAGATGGTGGCTTCCCGTTGCGATCCGTGAAAAAAGGTCCCCCTTCACCCTAATTTTAATCCTGGCCCATGTCTAGATAATGTCTAGTTATGGTATGCGGCGATTGAGTATATTTATCATCTTAACACAATAAATTATTGAGTTATAAACTACATTTAACCATGTATGAGCCGGCTTAGATCAGTTTATCTTATCGCTCGTTATCAAACACCACGGAAAAAATAAAAGAAAACTAACTTTCAACAGACACAAACTCTCGAGCGAAGTGAATGTAATGTTGATATATTGGAATTCGCATTGATCTAATTGTCGTTCTCTCTTCTTAGCGTTTTCAAGCATATTGCTTTAGCAACATACCTATTGCTTGCTTTACTTAGTGTTCTAAATGCACGGCCACAGGTATTAATTGATTGCTTTCCATTTATGCATTAGTATGATTGTGTGGCAAGTACAATCATACCCTATGCCCAGGGAGTAGAGAAATTTTCCCCAACGAAAAATTCCTAGACCAGACCGGGAATCGAACCCAGCCACCTCCAGCATGCCGTGCCTTTATCGACTGAGCTAAAAACTTACAATGGATAAAAATCCGTACAATTTTGAAGAGATAGTGTTTCATTTCATATAAGCAATATATTTGGGAAAAATCCTGGGGGGGGGCCTACAGAATTCTGGAGGGGGCCTGGCCCCCCAGGCACCCCCTGTAGTTACGCCAATGTACATCTCCCTATGAGCAACCCCTCAAATAATCTCTCAAAATAACACAACGAATCAAAACAAAACTACAAGGGACAGCCCAATGAGGTTGTACGCTACGGTAGGATATTGTAAATGTGTAATGAATTGCATAATCATTAGTTTCAATATTTTGTAACGGTCGCTATTTTTTAAATTTTTTTTTAACATTCTGCTTTTGGCGTAATCTTGCTTTATATTTGCGCTTGGGAATAATATAGATACCGTTTAAATTTCCGAGCCGTGTTTGAAATTGTACAACAGATTATAGGTCTGCGGCGAAGAGAAAGCTTAAAACTTTACCAGCCACCGTTGGCTTCCGATTGACAAGAATTAGAAGTTAGATATATTCCAATCCAAACAAACTCTTTAGTTCGGAAAATCACGTTGGTTATACAAAAAGAACGGATTTTCAATGGTCTTTGTTTGATCAATCTTCTTTGGACCTGTCGTATGGCCCATTCTAAAGTTGTGTGACAATTCATTACCTAGCAATACTAGCGTCATATTTGCAACAGCTGATAGCAGATAATTGAAATCATATAAAGGCTAATTTTTAAGGAGTGTATCGAAAATAAGCTATCCACAAACTTTCTTTCAAATTATGTTGAAAACCGATATTTTATTCATGAAAAAAATCCTTTATTGTACGAGGTTAAACTTGAACATAATGAAGACCGGATGAAATTTAAGTTATTCCTTCACGAATTTTCGAACGTTGGATTGAATGCTCTTCATCAAGTTCCGGACAAGTGTTGCATCGCATTTTTGGACACTTGAGCCCAAATTTTTTTGAACTCCTGCATGTTCCCAGCTGCCTTACCAGTCTTCTTGAAGACCCTCTTCACGATTGCCCTGTAACGTTCGATGGGTCGAAGCTGAGGGCAATTTGATGGATTGATATTTTTCTCAACGAAATCTATACCCTTTTCCGCAAGCCAATTGAGAGTGGTTTTGGCATAGTGATCCGACGCTAAATCCGGCCAAAACAGTGGAAGTGTACTATGCTTCTTATATAAAGGGAACAATCTCTTCTGGAGATACTCAGATCGATAGATTTCCGCATTTATAGTTCCGGTAGTGTAAAAAATGGTTGAATTCAAACCACAGGGACATATTACTTGCCATACCAGTACCTTTTGACCGAATTTCTCCACTTGAATCGACCTGTCCGCATCGCTCACATCCTCCCCAACGACGGCAGTAAAGTATTGTGGACCTGGAAGGGTTTTTGAGTCCTCCTTTACATAGGTCTCATCGTCCATCAAAACGCATGCATCCGGACGCTGCAAAAGACGCGAATACAATTTCCGGGCCCTTGTTGCTGCTCGCTCCTTCTGTTCTGCACTTTGTTTCGAGATTTTCTGCTTCTTGTAGGTCTTCAGGTGGTTTCGCCTCTTGATACACTGGATCATTCCGACACTCGTTCCTGCTTTTTTGGCCAAATCACGTATTGACATTGATTTGTTCTTCATGATTAGAGATACCACTTTCTGCTCCAGTTTCGGGTTGGAAGAACCGGGTTTTCTGCCTCTTTCTGGTAGCTCATCCAAAGAATAGTGTTCCCCAAACTTATTAATGATGGTTTTAACACTCGCATGATGAATTCCAAACCGCTTCGCCAATTTTCGCATAGTAATACCCTTCTCACTTAGCCATGTGTCCAGAACCTTAATTTTCACTGCCTTTTCAATACGCGACATTTTGAAAACGCAGAATTTGAACCGCACAAACAAGTAAACAAAAGAAAGCTGACAGTCAAACGCACAGCATGCAGTGTTCAGAGCATAAAAAACCATCACAAATACATGCATACAACGCAAATGTATGTGGATAGCTTATATTCGATACACTCCTTAGTAGCTGGTCAAGCTGATGTTATTATTTAATGCATTTTCTATACGCATTAGCGATGATGGTGATGGCAGGCTTATACCGCTTACACCACTCAGTCGCCTTACCGAAAGATCGCTGCCAACTAGATCACACTTCTTTCGCTCGTACAGGGTGCGGCAGAAAATAATGCGAAAATGTTCAAACTTGAGTATTGGGTTAATTCGTGTAGCTAGTGACTAATTTCTGTCGAAAGTGTATTTTTTTTGTTTACTTTCAAGTGCTGCATCCAAACATTCTATTTGTTTATTGCAAATTCGTCAAAATGTTCGCGACAGAAGTGATCACCAGTTTGTTGCTCGCCCAGAAAAAGCCGAAAGAGATTGCCAAGGTGGTAGGGTGCCATTTGGCAACAGTTTACCGCAAAAAAAAAGTCACTGCAGGATGGCTCTAAGCAGCGGAAGCCGGGAAGCGGACCTCCACGCTTTGCACGCACGCCGAACGTGATCAAATCGGTCCGTGCAAAAATTGCTCGAAACCCGGTGCGTTCCATAAGAAAACTTGCAAAGTCAGCCAATATTTCGGAGAAATCCATGCGGAGAATCATCACAGAAGACCTGCATGCATCTTCCAGAGCCCGAGTGAAACGCCAAAAAGCCTTTCAGCATCGATGCTGTGGCCAACAGCCGCTCGGACCGGTCCATTTCACCGCAGAAAAAGGAGAACGTTCCGGAAAAAGTGACATTCAAATTTCAAACCAAACATCCGGCTGGTTTCATGATGTTTGGCTTGGTGGCGTCCAACGGTTTGAAAATGCCACCTGTTTTCATTGATGCTGGAGTTCAAATAAATACCGAAGTGTATATCGGTTTATTAAAGGAGCAAGTGTTTCCGAGGACCAAAACGTTGTCCTACAGCAGGTTGGAGCGCCGTTTCACACGTCCAATCGAACCCAACAATGGTTGAACGATAACATGAAGTTTTGGCCGAAGAATTTGTGGCTCCCTAGCGTCCAGATCTTAATCCGTTGGATTATTCGATTTGGGCATATGTTGAAGCACGAGCCTGCAAAACATCACACCCTAGTGTAAAAACCCTGAAGTCCACCATAACACGCACATGGCAGTCAATGTCGGAGGAATACGTCCGAAAGGCATGCTCGGGCTTCCGACGTCGGTTCGAGGATGTTATTAATAAAAATGGAGGACACATTGAATAAATTTGTTTAAAAGGACTTTATAAGAAATAGAACAAATTTTTGCATTATTTTCTGCCGCACCCTGTAGTTGCGCCAACCAGTTGACTACAAATTCACCACTGGCATAGTTAACCGACAGCATAACCATAGGCTGCCTAGCCAAAAACCTGATCAATGGATTCTCACCAGTGCAACCTCCAGGGTGTTTGTCATTGCCAGCTGCCAATTCATTTCTGGTTCATTTCCGTTCTGAACAGCTTCAAGGCTGCCGAGCGAATTAGGCATTTTGTGAAGGTGAACCCCTTTTATATCGTTTACTGCTGCATATAAGATCTCCCTTACTTACATTTGAAGACTGTGATAGGAAAATTCTTGGCATTTAGTAAATTTACTCTGCAAAATGAAGTTATTAGACATTAGCTCATATTTGGGTTATTTTCAATAGTTTAATGATGAAAATCAATAGTTTTCAGTATTGGAATCGACGCGTAGAAATATTCCCGGTTGATTGGAGCAAATATTTTGAATATGTTTAGATGAAGATGAAGCTATTAACGCTCAAAACCTGACCGCTTTTCGTGGCGGCTGCAATAGTTTTTTTTTTTAATTTTACACCAGTATAGAAAACAAAGGCGTAGTTCTACGTCAAATATAAAGATTCTTGTACCGAAAAGCACTAGAATGCATTGCAAGGGAAACTTGAAACCAAGAAGCACTACAGCAGTTCGCAAATTTTGAATCGCTAGTTTCCTTTTGATTATTGTTTATACTCTCAAAGTTTCACGTTAAGGCTAACATGTCAGTTTCCCTTATATGCTTAAAACTTCATGGTGGAATCACAGACAAACAGACATAACTCTTCATCGATCACGCATCGAACGGTAAATTCAAAAGTTTCTTAGTTGGTAGTATCGCCACAGGTTGCGCACATCGTAGATGCCTCTAAGTTTGCCTTTAGTACACAACCGTAATCTGTTCAGTTTATCAGCTATATCTGTTTGCCTGGGATGGAACCATCACTGCAAGCGGTTCAAATGTGCTTTTATGATTGGAAAAGCATTTTGATTCTTCTACGACTGACGTTCAAATGTATTTACCTTGACCTGCAAACTGGAAAAAAACAAACACCTTGATGAAAAAATGAAATCTTCAGTGCATCTTTTGTTTTCCAAATAGGAGGTAAACATTCATGAGTTCCATATACTAAGTTTCCATAATGTAAGTCTCGAGTACTTTTCCAAACAGACGTATCTGATTTTGTAATCAAAGAGAGTAAGGAAGATTTAAACGTAAATTTCTTAAAACTCTCAGCACCCTCACGGATAGTAGTTTCACCATCATGTGTTGATAACCCTAGTTTGCATGAAAGTGGTAAGGATTTCAAGAATTTAAGGTATGAATATTACTCCCCCTGTTTGTTTACGAAATCATGTACGCCTGTTTGAGAAAGCACTCGAAAAATGTACTTGTTTTTTACAAAATCTTCGCCTGCTGCGATGTGTTGAATAAAGCGTATCCGGAAATATTTATTGCAAATTTGTCGCTTAAGTGGTCTGAATCAACGTAAGAATTTCTTTCCGTGTATGATTTAGCTGTTAGTGGTTCCTTTCAACTTTGCGTCACCGTGCATATTGTTTACTTTTGAAAATGGCGTCTCGTGCTGCGAAATCTCTATCAACAATCAATATGCAACTAGCGATTTGAAATTGGTTCACTGTTGTAGAACCCCTTGGTCCGAAGTACTTCTTGAAGCCAGCACCTTGTTATACATATTTGCGCCTTTGTTTTGATTTGCTGCATTATTTTGACAGAACCGAGCTTGGGACCGACGTGCTAGTACTGACAGAGCCAAGAAAAAAATCGTATTGGTTCAGGACCTACTGGTCTTAGAGTTAGTCTATGTCTCTATTTTGAACAAGTGGGTCGAAAATCCTAATCGTTCACAGTGCAAAAATCGCGAATTCAGTCTGGGTGACGAAAAAACGGTGTCGAATAACATCAGCAAGTTTCTACAAACCAAAACGGTTCAGAGGGAGCCAACCAAGTAGTCGAAAAACGGGAACACGCAACAAACAAGATAAGAAACAAGTGGTGAACGAAGCCCAGCTTGTCGGTCAGATATGTTGCCAAGATGTTGGACATTAAGGGGAGATGGGAAGAAACTTAGCCGAAATGCTTTAAAAAGCGAAAAGTCGGGCCCGGAAGTTATATAATTTGCTATAACCCAAACATACAGGTTGCATCGTACAGGTCGATGAAACATTCGCGAAGGCTGACTTTTCACAAATCCCTGGTACTAAATTCTACACTGACAGCCAACTATGCATCTCAACCGGGAATATTTCCACTTCTAAAGCAGCATTCTCAGAACACTCTGTTTTGGCCCGATTTGACAACTAACCACTACTCAACAATGACGAAAAAATGGTACGAGGAAAATAATGTCATTGAGGTACCTCGTGACATTAATTTTCCAAATTGTCCAGTACCCCGAGCGATCGAGAAATTTTGGGCAATAATGAAGACTGATTGCCGGAAAGTTAAAAGAGAATCAAAATCGGTTCAAAATGTCAAGCAAAAGTGGACAAAAACTTACAATACCAAATGATAGACCCTTGATGACAGTAGTCATGTCAAAGGTCCGAAAGATTGGGCGTGAGAAAGGAATTTAAATCTCTTGTTCCAAAAGTGTAACACAGAAACATACTTGAAGAAAATAAATGTCGAGAAAAAGATTTGTCAGGATTCCTGTCGAACCTTAAACACCCGTGTGATGATATAAATCCGAACACGCTTTATCGCACACTAGCAATCGTGTTCAGGTCGATCCACATAGTCTACATGCCTACAAAGCGAAGAAGGCCTCAAACAATGGAATGAGAAGCAAAATGTCGCATCTAAAACCCAATCCCCGTTGCATCGTGATGGGCGACGAAAACTACGTTGTTTCGTCGATTAGCATTAGCATTATCATTAGCATTGACGTTTGCACACCTCGTGGATGGAGCTACGATGAGGAATAATTCGATGAAGACATTGCATGCCACCATGAAACGAACCCAGTTACTGATACGTTTCTTCACGCAATAATCTCCACGAAGACACTCCTCAAACGCTCACCTGGCCAAATCCATGCAACCATTGGTGATAGGGAGGATTTGGTATCTACCTTAAGAAGACACGGGGAACCCACGTAAGGAGTGTATCGAAAAGTAGTTATAAACTTCCAAATAATAAAATAGGCATGAAAACATGGTTAAAATTAACATACTATTTCAGTTTATTATAGCTTAACATGTTTACAAAAGATCCAAACGGAAAAACTAGTCATCATGTTCATTTCTGTAGAATGCCCGTACCTTTGATTTGACACCTGCCATCAAATTCTGCACAGTGACCTTTGTGCACTTCCTGGATGCCGCTGCCCAATTTTTCTTAAAATCGGTCATGTTTTGGGACACTGTACCATCCTTCTTAAATATACGCTTGACTATTGCCCAATAGCGTTCGATCGGTCGCAACTGGGGACAGTTTGGTGGAGTTGATGTCTTTTTCTACGAACTTGATGTTATTCTCCGTCAGCCACTGTAGAAGTGGATTTGGCGTAATGTGCCGATGCCAAATCTGGCCAGAGAGAGGAGGGACTGGTGCTTTCTCAATGGTAGCAACCTGTTCTTCAAACATTCCTTTTGATAAATCTCAGCATTTATAGTTCCTTTTGTATAGAAAATTGAAGAACGCAAACCACATGTGCAAATAGCTTGCCAAATGAGCACCTTCTGACCGAATTTCTCCATCGCAACAGATCGTATCTGCGGTTGGCACTACGTTCCCCAACAGATTTAGTATAAAACTGCGGCCCCGGTAGCGTTCTTGAATCTTCTTTAACGTATGTTTCGTCATCCATCAAAATGCACTGGTCGACATTGTCCAAAAATGCAGCTGTACAGCTTTCGAGCCCTGGTTTTGGCATCGAGACTTTTGTTCCGGAGTTTGTTTGGGCACTTTCTGCTTTTTGTACGTCTTCAAGTCATTCCTGCGCTTGATTCGTTGAATCATTCCGATGCTGGTCCTGAACTTCTTGGCTAGATCGCGAGTAGAGGCAGATTTGTTCCGTTGAATATAATCCACAACTTTTTGGTCCAAATCAGGGTTGCTGGAGCCGGGTTTCCGGCCACTTCTTGGTAAATCCTTGAGGAGCACTCCTTACCAAACTTTTCGATGATGCGTTTTACACTTGCCGGGTGAACATTTACTCGTTTCGCAATCTGGTTGTAAGTAACACCCTTTTCGGTGCACCAAGTGTGCAGAATTTTCTTTTTAGTCTCAAATTCAATTCGCGACATTTTGAATACAACTTTATCAACGGAAATGAATGAACCGAATAATCATTTTTGACATGTAAACAAAGCAAATGGCGCTTACACGCTAAAAATATATACAGTAGTTTATGCGTAATAACGCATCGAATGTTTATAACTACTTTTCGATACACTCCTTAGCCTTCAGCAGACATCAAAGGAAAAAGGAAATGAATAGTCGGAGAGAATAGTTGAACAGAATGCCCTGTTTGGTGTACAGAACAAAAATTTATTCAAACATAGTCGTTGGGAGCATCCAGTCTAAGAAAATTATGTGATGCTCCATTTCTCTTCAAACGGTTGGGACTTAAGCATTAACTATAGTCCTAGCACCCTATGGCTTATGGTTATAGCGCCATTACTCGCTCTCTGAATAGAAAAGAATGTCTGAAAATATAAGAACGGGTAATGAAGAAGAACTTGTCAGATTTCTGGGATTGCTGCGAACACATCGCGTTACTTTAATATACATCTTTATGTATCATTATTTAATCAGTCATCATCACAATTCGTATCAAATTACAGTTCAAAAAAGATTTTAAGTCGAAGCATTATTTTTTGGATCATTATCCAAATATGAAACGGGCATCTCGACCTGTTATGCGTAAATTAGGCGTTTTTAAAAACGAAGCAAAACAAAGATGATTCAAGCAGTATTGCCATATCACGTCATTGCGCAAAAATGTATCTTACACGTAGTAATGCTTCATGGCAGTTTTTATATGAACTGCCAAATTATGTTTTGTTTTCGAATTTCAGTTGAAGGAAAGTTCAAGTTAAATGAATTTCGTTTGAAAAACTACTATGAAATGCTTATTCCACCATTAAATATCGATTAAGGATTTGAAATGATGTGTTCAAATGCAGTTATGATAAAAGGAACCATTTTAAGACAGGGTTTTTTAATCCTATGTTTAGCAATGAAAGCAAATATGTTTACCTAATAATGGATACAGCTAAATATCCAAAAACATTTCACTCGATTGTGAAATCGTGGAAAATTGGAACCTATGATAATCATTCCAAGCAATTGAAGGTCTTCCAATTGTTGAAATTGTATCGATAGTTTCCACATGCCACCGGTCTTGGGGTTACATTTGAAATAAAATGCTTCACGCTCGTTCTACTGCAGATATGGGGTGTCCAGATTTTCGCGGATACAGACCTTTTAGAGCAAACGTACCCAATTTTCTCTCAAGGAGCGTGCTCGAAATTGCAATTTATTCGTTTGCTTATGAAATTTCGATATTATCCCATCCCCCTCACAATACCAGCATACTCAGGATTATTATTATTATTATCACCACCGTCAACTTCATCGGGAAGGACGGCTACATTCACTTGCACATGCATACTTGTCCCAATTCAAAACGGAAAAGCATGGAGAAAGTCCCACGGTGAGTTGAGCGAACCGTTCAACATATTGCAACTTCCACTATTGGCGCAGCAATCAGCGTCTAGGTGAAAACGTCGAAATTTCCTGAACAGCATTTGCCCCAGAAACTAGTGCCTCCAGGAATCTTCCGCTTGATTGGAAGATGATAAATGTTCGTGGAAAAAAATAATCATCCCAATTAGTTTGAGGATGTGGGAGCATTTGAATGAGGTGGTGGAAATCCAGCCGGCAGGGATTTGGGAATTCATTTCCCCTTCTTGTTTAGGAAAAACAACACCTGTGTGACTGCCGGTGGAGACTGGGAAGGGGAGAAGGGTGACAAGGATTGGTGCTCAGAAATCCCAAGCTGGCAGTTTCATTTCCTTCTTTGATTACGACGAAAACTATCGCACAGTGGGGTCGGTCGTACGAGAATTGGTCAAAGTGGGGTCGCTTCTTTAGCGATGCATAACATTTTAGTTGAAAATACTGTTTGTTTCATCATCAGAAAAGTTTTTTATCCAATTTTTTTTAATTCTTATTAGATTCAAATATCCGTAAAATGTCTGAAAAATTCCACTGTCTCACAATTCCAAAATTGGAACCATACTGAGGCGAAGGGAATGCATCGCCTCCTGAGGTACCTGTAAATCAATTTATCTTCTGTTCCAAGCTATCCTTGAGCGAAGGTCGGAGAATGGATGGCAGCCTCCTTTTCCACATGTATGAGCGTTATAACATGCCCTAGTGGGAAGGAGAAGAGTGTCATTTTATTTTTTTTGCTACCGGATCAGATGACAGGATGGAAAATGAAACTTTGCACAGTGACCCACACTGCTGCACCATTATAGGTACTAGATCATTGTCGTTTGTTTGTTTTTCTAGGTGAGCAGAGAGTGGTACATGGTGCTTTTTTTTGAAATTGGTGTGCTTAGTTCGGTAGAAAATGGGCGGAACAGGTTTTTTTTTTAGATTAGACGGGATAGTCGCTCTTTATGTCTTGTCAGGAATTAATGGTCGGAAACTGGGGCTGGATGGTCAAGAAGAATATGTAGATTTTGTTGGCGCATCGGTCCTAAGCTAAATGAATCACCCCTGAAAACATAACTTCCAAAGAATAACTCCTTAAATATTCTGTCAAGACTAGTTCCGGTGTACTTGGGACCAATCTAGAGCAGTGAGCCTATGTTAAATCGCTTCCTTCCTACTGATTATTATTATCGGAAGGGAGTGTTTGCAAGAAATGAGATTTATTTGTTCATCAGAATTGTAGATTTCCTACTAGGTAAAGCTGCAAGGTTTAGTTACCGTCGGTCCTAGGAGATTCGTCGAGTAATAATCACGAGTCAATTCCTATAAATTTCACTAGCATAATCTTGTTCTTTAACAGATAGACCTATTTTATCAACCACTTACAGACTTTTTCATTGTCAAGTGCTCGATAGCAATTCCTTTGTGTATCAGAAACATGGTGATTTGCGATGTATAAAACGGTGAATCGCACCGCTAGAGGGTACAGTATATGCAAGGCAGTGGTTGGAAATATTCTCTTGAATCTCAAAACGTTCGAATCAGTGGTGGATCGCCTTGCAAAACGAATGCGAGAATGAACACCAAGATCAAACGTGAAGTCAATTTTTTTTTAGTCAATATCAGGTGAAAAAGGGAATTATTCATGTTGGTGCGTCAACTTTGACGCCAGCTGTAGTCCAAACTACTTTATGGAAACAGTTCAAATTTCGTCCACATTATTTCCTATGTATTTTTCAGCTATTGTGAAATTTAAAACATGTTATCTAAATTTTTCACAGAAATACGGATTTTTGAAATTGATATGTCCAAAAATGACTTTTTTCACATATGTAATGAAAACTTAAAATTTATAAACTTGATCAACATTTCGACCACATAAGGTCTATACATTGTTCATAGTGTGGTGAAAGTTTCAGCTAAAAATATTAATAATTGACAAAGTTACAGTAGGTTGAACATGGCATTTTTTGGAAGCAAAATTTTGCTCGGCTTTTTTTTTGCTACTGAGTGTAGGATCTTTTCAGACGTTCAGGGAACTTGAAAAAGTTTAAGGAACTGTCTTGAAGGTCAGGGTACTTCCCAGAAATTCAGAAAACTTTCCAGAACACCAGGAAACGTCTATAAAGATCAGGGAACTATTCCAAAGGTCGTGAACATCTCAGACGTTCAGAGAACGTCCCAGAAATTCAGAGAGTTTCCCAGGAGTTCAAAAAACTTCTCAGATGCTCAGGGTTGTTCCCAAAAATTCAGATTTTTTCTCCAAAAGTTTAGAGAGCTTCCTAGAAAAGTGTGAGCTTTTTAGATGAATACCTGTAACTATAAAATGAGCAGATGACCTTACGAATCAGATTAAGGCCGGTGTGGCCTCTGCTGTACACAGAACTTGTCTCCATTGTAATCGTTCCATGGCTGCACCTCGCCGGCCTCGCTGTCTGCGGAGAGTCCGCAGGTTGCCTTCTACTTGATCGATCCACCTTGCTCGTTGCGTTTTTAAGGAACCTGTTAAAGGCTGTCATCCGACATTCTTACGACATGCCCGGCCCATCGTAGTCAATCGATTTTAGCAATGTGTATGATGGGCGGTTCTCCAAACAACAGATGCATTTTGTGGTTCATTCAACTCCTCCACGTTCCGTTTTCCATCTGCACTCCACCGTAGATCGTACCCAGCACCTTCAAATCAGATCGCATTGGTCCCCCACTAGCAATGTCCATGTTTCGGGGCCGTAGTCTAATTAATATCTTGTGGATGGTCCACTTTGTAGTTCGCCGAACGTTGTTCGATCTCAGCGCCCAAGTAAAACAAAATTTATTTATTTACTACGTCTTCAGTTATGCTGCACAGACTGAACCTATCCTAAATCTAAGTAACGGTCTCTACTCATACTAAAGGGTGTATTCGATAAAAATGGCACACAGAAAATCTTCTGTAACTTTTGAATCGTATGAGTAAAAAACCTAGAAATTTGAGTAGATCTTATCCATAGTGTATTATTTACATCTGCCAAGTTTCATAGTTATACATTCAGTAGTTCCAGTCATGTCGTCGAAACAAGAAATTGTCCGTGAGAAAATTTTGTACACTCACAATCAAAATCCAGGGGCGTCCCACCGGTGGATTGCTAAAAGGCTTGGAATTGCAAATACAACTGTGTCTTGTGTAATAAGAACCTTCAAGGAGCGTCTGAGTGTCCAAAGAAAGGAAGGGAGTGGTCGTAAAAGTGGTCAATGGACAGTAAAATGGCCAGGAAAGTCGTACAACAATTCAAGAACCGTCCAAACATGTATATTCGAGATGTCGCTAAAAGTCTAAGGTGTCAGTCGGTTTGCGCAGAAAACCATGAAGCGTGCTGGGTTACATGTTTACAAAGTGCAAAAGCCCCAAACCGGAATGAAAAACAAAACATCACTGCGAAAACCCGCGCCCGGAAACTTTACACGAAGCTGCTCACCAAATCCGGTTGCATCGTGATGGATGACAGAAACATACGTCAAGGCCGACTTCCGTCAACTTCCTGAGCAAGAATATTTCGTTGCCAAGTCGAAGTTCGATGTTCCGGAGGATGTTCGAAAGAAGAAACTATCGAAATTTGCAAAGAAGTTTCTAATCTGGCAGGCGATTTGCGGATGTGGTGAAATAAGTGCTCCCTTCATCACTTCCGGAACAATAAACGGTGCGATTTACACGGAAGAGTGCCTTAAGAAGCGTCTCTTGCCATTCATTAAGAAGCACAAAGGATCAACTTTGTTTTGGCCTGATCTAGCATCCTGCCACTACGCTCGAAACGTATTGGAGTGGTACCGAGCCAACGGAGTCAATTTTGTGCCAAAGGATATGAACCCACCAAATTCACCGGAACTTCGTCCAATTGAAAAATTCTGGGCAATTATGAAAACGGAACTTCGCAAACATCCCAAAACTATAAAAACAGAGCTAGAATTGAAGAAAATTTGGGTAAAAACAACAAAAACACTGGGAAAATCGGTTGTACAAAATTTGATGGGTGGAGTGAAAAGGAAGGTGAGGGCATTCGGGATGGGAGACGAAATTGAATAAAACAAATGTTGTAAATCAAAACTCATTAGTAGTTCTTCATTCCCTGAAAATTTCAAGAAAATCCGATAATCAGTTTAATTTTGATGAGTATATATGTGTGTGCCATTTTTATCGAATACACCCTTTATAGTCGAACGTTTCAACACCATTCAACAAACTAAAACACTTTTCAAGCGGGTGATTTTGTCCAAACACCGTCCGGAGTCCAGCAGTCCAAACTAACGATCGTTGTCGGGACCGACGGTCAGGAACGAAGAAGTTTACCTGCTGCAAAAGATCTGGGCAGTCAATTCGGTTGCTTAGTAAATCGAACGCGAACAGCGATTCCAATCTCATTAATTGGCGTCGATGTTCATACGGGGGCAGCCTAACCGGATCGTTCCATGGTAATCGCCGTAAAGTGGAACGTACGAAGCAACGTTGTATTCTTTCTATACGAGTAATTTGAGTTTCGTGATGAGGTGCCCAGATTCGAACAGCATATTCAAGAACACTTCGAACGAGCGAACAATAAAGTGCTTTCAATGCATACACATCACGGAACTCAGATGCATTTCGGCGTATGAATCCTAGCATGGCAAAAGCCTTAGCAGTGGTTGCAGTCATGTGTTCGGTGAAGCTCAGCTTGCAGTCCATTACTACTTCCAAGTCTTTTATTGAAGATACACGGTCCAATTTGATGCCGTTTACACACAGGGGGTGCAAGTAGCTCAGCACATCGACGAATAAAAACGGGAGGTAGCCTATCTGACCCATGACCTTTCGAAGGGTCAACAGTTCTCAGTGCACTACTGACATCTGATACGGTGAAGGTTGGACACGGACATTGTATATCGTATGATGGCAAGTGATTTAAGACCTCTGGAGAACTCAGCGGAGAGTCAGCATCGTAGACCGATTTGAAGAAGTTGAACTGAACCTTCGAGGTCTCGACTGGATGAACCATCAAAAGAAATTTCCGCCGGGATTGATTGTGAGTCTTTTCTGTTTTTAACAAAGCGCCAAAAAGAGGAGGGATCCACCTTAACCTCGTCTTGGATTCGGAAAATATTCTCACGAAAAGAAGAAGATACACATTCGGCGTATTCAGCCTCGAGCCTGCGAAGAATTGAGCTGTTTTCAGCAGTTAGATGACGCAGAAACCGGCGGCGAGCTTTACGAAGAACGTTACGCCGATATCGAAGCTCGGTATTCCACCATGGTTGTTTGTTCGAGCGGCGAGGATAACGTCTGCGGAGAGGACAGTTTCTGCTTACGGTTCTGAAAATCACGCCGTAGAATGATGCGACCGCAGCGTTGACGTTGGCACCGTGAAAAATTTCCTCGTAGTTCAGTGAACGTAGATCTTCAAAAACTGAATCGTAATCGCATCGGTTGAAATCGAAGTTGAGGTCTTCCGTCGTTGCGTGAATACTATCCAGGGAACGTCGTGTGTTCACGCGTAAGACGAACGGGTGCGGGTGTACGGGGTACAGAATTAATCACAGTTTTGAAATTACAGCGGATTTCATTTCTGATTTCTGTCAGCACACTATCACGAATTTCGACTTTCATCGATTCGATCACGGATTCGCTTGTTAACTGATACCAACGAGTTTGCGAAACGCGCCTTGGACAGTATATTTTTGCAAGCATTGCACATCCATACCAGATGCGGATTGGCCATAATCGCTTTGAAAGCATCTTCAGCAATCCCAGAGCATCGCATGCAAACTGTCGATGAACAAAATCCACCGCATTTAACTGGGTCGCCGATGATGAGATTCGCACATTTCTCACATACATTCGCCATTCCGAACAGAAATGCAACACTGCACAAGTACCGCTAGTTACCGATAGGTGGCTGATGTTGGTCCAGCAGGGTGATGCAACAATACCAGGCGTGAGTGAGAAGTGAATAGATGGTTCACCTCACGTGGTCAGCAGTTAAACAATATGAGTGGTTACGGAAAACGTAAACAAAAGTACACCAAAGCGAATGAAGATCGGTTCACTATACCTTGATAATGGACGGACGATCTGATGATGATGGTGAAAAATTCCAGGCCATGTCGGCTGTCCTATGTCAACTCTCGTAGTGGGTGGTTTTCGGATGTATCGGAGTAATAAGACAGGACGGAGAATAGGCGTATATTATCCAGGTGATATAGAAGCTGCGATTTACTAGTTGAATCACATTCCTATCTGGTCAAAATTGACGATGGCTATATATGCGGGCGTTTGATTTGTGGACGCTGAGCGGGGGTTTGATGATGTGAAGGCAGATAGTAATCCGGAAAAGTTGCGGAGCGAAAACAAAACACAACACAATACTAGGTAGCAGTGATGCCGTCCTTCGGAGTCCAAAGTAAACATGATTGCCAGCCATGATGCGCCTTTGTATCTCTCTGCTGGTATCGTTATCGGCGGTCACCAATGAGCTCAGTTACACGAATTCGTCTACTACCTCGATTTCATCACCGTCGATCTGAACGCGTTCTAGGAGGCTAACATTGTCCTCTCGTGAGCCTCTTCCTTCCATGTATTTTGTTTTCAACGCATTAATCACAAGCCCAATCTTACCAGCTTCAGCCTTAAGTCTGATGAACGTTTCCGACATCGTCTCGAAGTTACGTGCTACGATATCAACATCGTCGGCGAAGCCAAAATCGTTGGACCCCCTCTCTGAGATTCGAATGGACTCGAGAGTGCCCCTGATACTCGGACGACACACACCACTCGATCCATCGTTGCTTTGACCAACCTCGTCAGTTTTTTCGAAACACAGACGTAGTCCTACGTCAGAAAGTAATGGTTTGGCAAGCAATTGTGAGTGTGGAATGCTTTCAAATCCATTTGTAACAATCAATACGATGACTGCTGATGATTACGTTCGGGAATGCTTGGAGCGGTGCCTGCTCCCAACATAATAATAGTACTGTTCTGGCCGGATTTGGCATCAGTGCATTACGTGAAAGACATGGTAACCTGGTACAAAGCCAACGGAGTCGAATTCGATCCCAAGAAGATAAATCCTCCAAACTGTCTTCAGGCAAGACCAATTGATACTTATTGGGCTCTAACAAAGTCATATTAGCGCAAACATGTTAAGTCAGCGGATTCCATCAAAAATTTTGGAAGAGACTGGAAAAAAGTATCAAAAATCATTGGCAAACAATCTGTGCTGAAGTTGATGAGCAGTTTCAGATCAAAAGTCCGCGCTTTGAATCTCGGAAATGTCACGTTGAGCTGTAGAAGAATATAAAGACTGTATTCGATGAAATTTGGACACACGCAATTGTTCGTAACTTTTTAGCGTGTGGCTAAAAATTATTGAAACTTTAACTGAATGTATTTTATGTTGTGTCAATTGTGTAATGAGTTTCGTGAAAATCGGTCGAGTTATTTCAGTGATGGCTTCGAATGAAGAAATAGTGCGCCAACAAATTTTGGGCACTCACTTTGAAAACCCAAACGCTTCTCATCGATGGATCGGAAAACAGCTCGGAATCGCGCATTCAACCGTATCTCATGTGATCAAAACGTTCAAGGACCGTATGACAACCAAGCGGAAAAATGGTAGTGGCAAAACACGTGGCACATCAAATCCGGAGAAGGCCAGGATGGTATTGAACCAATTTAAGCGTTATCCCAACATTTCGATCAGGGATGCTGCGAAAAAGGCGAAAGTTTCAGTTTGTTTTGTGCAGAAAACAATGAAACGTTCTGGACTACATGTGTACAAGGTCCAGAAGGCACCGAACCGGAGCGATAAACAGAACTTGGTGGCCAAAACTCGTGCAAGAAAACTGTACAGGGAGTGGCTCCCAAAACCGTTCTGCATTGTGAAGGCCGATGAGGCCTACATTAAAGCCGACACCAAACAAATGCCAGGACAGGAAAACTACGTCGCCACCTCTAAGTTGTCCATTCCGGAGAGTTTACGGAAGAAGAAACTGTCGAAATTCACCAAAAAATTCCTTGTCGGGCAAGCGATCCGCGGATGTGGCAAAATGAGTCAGCCCTTCATCACCTCTGGGACCGTCAACGGACAAATCTACAAGGACGAATGTCTCCAAAAACGAATTCTGCCCTTTTTGAGATCTCACAATGGCCCGACACTGTTTTGGCCGGATTTGGCATCTTGCCCCTATGCCCGTCCCGTCTTAGCCTGGTACAAAGATAATAATGTAGTTTTTGTACCAAAAGACGTCAACCCTTCAAACACTCCGGAACTTCGCCCAATTGAAAAATTTTGGGCAATCATGAAGGCAAAGCTCGTTAAAACTCCAAAACTGATAGAAAATGAACTTGAACTAAAGAAAGTGTGGTTAAAAATAAGTAAGCAAGTCGGTCCTATCATTGCCCAAAATTTGATGAAAGGGGTCAAGGCAAAGGTGCGGGCATTTGGGTTGGGAGAAGAGGTTCAATAAACCAATGATGACAAAACTTAACCATTTAATAGTATTTCATTTCCAGAAAGTTTGAAAAGAATCGGGCTCAAGGAAAATTTTTGGTGACCTATTTTGTGTGTCCAAATTTCATTGAATACAGTCTTTAGTTGAGAACATGCAACTAAATTAACTTAAAAACAGAGCTCGTGTTGTTCTATAGAAATTGTGCCTTGGACACCCAATAGTTGGCAAATCCTCATTCGACCTTCTTGAGAAACCCAACTCAAATCGAGCTGTTAAATCCTTAACATTGACAAATTTCACTCATCACCACAGATTAAAGCTTCATGGCTAAATCATTCCAGCCCTTTTGGAAGCCAAATCTACAACGAAGTCGATAACGAGAATCGATCAACGTTACTCACAACCGATAACATCGTTCAGGGTTGACTTATGCTCTTTGGTGCAAACACGCTTGGCAAAAACCAACATACGGCGAACATAAAGTCATGCTCTGACTTCCCACAATCGCTTTTCATTCAAAACCCTCCTCCGGCCAGAGCATTCCAGAAATTTCCGTGAAAGCACTTCACCTTCAATTTGCTGCCTCGGTCGGAGAAGCTGCTGCATCGAATCCCCATCGGACGACCGGCACACGTCGGCGGTAGCCTTTTCGAAGACGGGAATTTTCCTACTCCTGTTGTTGACATCCACTTGGTTTACTGGGGAGCATTTTTTTTCCTCCCCCGCAAGAATACCCAAGAGGAATGATGAGATAAATTTTCACCCATTTTTCCCTCTTATCGTAACCCAGTTTGAAGCAGCGTTTCTTTCGTTCTGGTTTTTTTTTCGGTAAAGTTTTTCGTCCCGGTAAACTTGGGACCGGAGTCCCAGTTCAGAACTGCGGGCGAGAAAATAACTTTTCCACTGATGGGAACTCCCATTTTTCGTCCCGTTCTTTTCTCTTCGCTGGAATGGAATTTAAAATTCGAGGAAACGGGTAAGCGGGCATGTTGGGAAAGGATTTTTTTTGCACGGCAAATAAAATTTAATTTTAAACAACGAAAACGTTCGTTCGTCCCGAAGGTGCATTTGGTGTGTTCTGACGTGTGCTGTGGCTTCAAAAATAAAAGAACAAATGAAATTATCGACTACTCGTTCGCAGAAAACAAATAACAGGCATGAAATACTGCCATCGCAGGTGAAATGTTAAGTTGCAAAAATATACGAAAAAATTTCGTATACCAAACGAAAAAATTTCGTGAATTCACGGAAGATTCGTAAGAAACTAAAACTCTATTCCAAAGGTTCTTAAAATCGTGCGAAATCGTGCACAGTGACCTGCGTGGTCGTTTTGTTGCACCTTCACTGATCGAGACCCAAAGATGGCCCTACAAACAAATGAATGGGATGTAGGCGCCTCAAACCATTGTTTTTTTTTCTTAAAAAAAGAGCATGGTTAAATTACCTAAAACATATTTTCAGTGCTACAACTCCTGCAAGGGGACTGGAATTCTTCTTGGGGGAAGAAGACAGGATGGGAGTTGCACTTCATCGTCGTTGCCGTTGTCGCCCCGGAGCACTAGCCAAGTTTGTCGGTGCCGTGTTGCGTATGGGACAGAACTGTTCACCGATTCAATGGGGTTTAATGAAACTTTCGCCTTTGATTGATGCTTTTCTTACTGGCTCCTGAAGTTGCTGCTGCTGCTGCTGTTGGTTTATTCGTTTGGGTGAAAAGTTTTCTCCAACAACAGTTTGAAAGGGGATCACGATGTTCGGAAAGTTGTTGAAAATTGATTTACTAGGAACTGAGGTGGAACTCTCGGTAGGTACGGCACACATGAAGGGATAACCTGGCTGCTGGTGAACATGAAGCCATAATTGAGAACTCGAAACCATGCCAATAAAAATGAACTTCAGGGTAAGACTTTATCGGGAGGGTGAGGGTTAAGGGTGGCGATTGAATTGTGGAAAACTATTTCGAATTTTTTCGATTGCACAATTGATCGATTCGAGTTGAATTTGAAGGGTTTTTGATGTTGGATACTGTAGTCGTATTACGGTGACTGTTGTTTGTTTGAGCTTTGGAAATCGATCATTATTTGCTTGATGTCCAATGAAATTGTTTTGATATCCGTTTCTCAGAAACTTTGAACTTCCATTTTATTGGATCGATTGAGGAAATGGCATTCATATTTCATCATCTTGAATGTATTCGATGTAATAAAAATGGGTTATGCTCTTTTATTAATCAGATTTTTATGACTCTTAATATGAGCGAACGAGATTCCAAATTCTAAAAGATACATATTGTCAATATTTCACTTAGAAAGAACAGCATTGTGCTAGAATGAGAGGCCAAAGTAAAGCAGGCATTGATCCTTAAGCGAACGGCAGTATGAAAATCCGATTAAAGATTGTACTCGGAAAAAATGCAACACCTTCTTTTGTGTACAACTTTTTATTGCATGGGTTGCGAAATCAAGCGGTAAATTGATGAAATTTTGGGTAAAACTAGTTTAGAGTGAATGTTTACATGTAGAAAATTTGTCAAGTGGTTATCGAGATTACTTTTAAGCAAAAAGTGCTTCGCTAAAATAATATGGTCGTGGCCGTGGAAAATCCAGGTCAGTGGGAATCGAAATAAAATACTACTAAATGGTTAAGTTTTGACATCATTGGTTTATTGAACCTCTTCTCCTAACCAAAATGCCCGCACCTTTGCCTTGACCCCTTTCATCAAATTTTAGACAACTATAGGAAGTTGAAGTTCATTTTCTATCAGTTTGGAGTTTTAACGAGCTTTGCCATCATGATTGCCCAAAATTTGTCAATTGGGCGAAGCTCCGGAGTGTTTGGAGGGTTGACGTCTTTTGGTACAAAAACTACATTATTATCTTTGTACCAGTCTAAGACGGGCCGGGCATAGTGACAAGATGCCAAATCCGTCCAAAACAGTGTCGGGCCATCGTGAGATCTCAAGAAGGGCAGAAGTCGTTTTCGTCCTTGTAGATTTGTCCGTTGACGGTCCCAGAGGTGATGAAGGGCTGACTCATTTTGCCACATCCGCAGATCGCTTGCCAGACAAGGATTTTTTTTTGGCGAATTTCGACAGTTTCTTCTTCCGTACACTCTCCGGAACGGCCAACTTAGAGGGGCGACGTAGTGTTCCTGTCCTGGCATTTGTTTGGTGTCGGCTTTAATGTAGGTCTCATCGTCCATCACAATGCAGAACGGTTTTGTGAGCCACTCCCTGTACAGTTTTCTTGCACGAGTTTTGTCCATGTAATCCAGAACGTTTAATTGTTTTCTGCACAAAATAAACTGAAAATTTCGCCTTTTTCGCAACATCCCTGATCGAAATGTTGGGATAACGCTTAAATTGGTTCAATACCATCCTGGCCTTCTCCGGATTCGATGTGCCACGTTTTTTGCCACTACCATTTTTCCGCTTGGTTGTCTTACGGTCCTTGAACGTTTTGATTACATGAGATACGGTTGAATGTGCGATTCCGAGCTGTTATCCGATCCATCGATGAGAAGCGTTTGGGTTTTCGAAGTGAGTGCCCAAAATTTGTTGGCGCACTATTTCTTTATTCGAAACCATCACTGAAACCACTCGACCGATTTTCACGAAACTCATTACACAATTGACACAACACAATGAAATACATTCAGTTAAAATTTGGGAGGTTCATGTTCTTGAGTACGAAAGTGGCCCCGTTGGCTTCTCCTAGTAGCACAATTGTTGTCATTCAGTTGATCAAACATAAATATTACTTGCTTAGTCATAATCATGTTACTACAACTAGTTATGACCGTAGTGTGCTAACTTGGGTCGTACCGCCAAGGACAACATTTGAATAACGGCACGAAGCTAGATCCAGCCAGAAGATCATAGGGTCTTCGGGTTGCTTCAACAGAGGAGGCAGAGGCTTGTTTAGACACTCCTTGAGGTAGATCTCCCCTTTTACAGTCCCGGTAGTCACGAATGGCGCACTCCGTATGTCACATAAGCAGATCGTTTGTCAAATCATGTATTTTTTGGCGAAATTTGAAAATTTCTGCTTCCTTACTTCTAAGTTTAGTTTATTTGTCAACAGGTAAGATGTTCACCCCAATGACCGTTCAATATAATTATAACTGACACATACAAAGATCCTACAAACTTAGCACAAAAACCTTATAGGGAGTGTATCGAAAATAAGCTATCCACAAACTTTCTTTCAAATTATGTTGAAAACCGATATTTTATTCATACAAAAAATTGATCCTTTATTGTACGAGGTTAAACTTGAACATAATGAAGACCGGATGAAATTTAAGTTATTCCTTCACGAATTTTCGAACTTTGGATCGAATGCTCTTCATCAAGTTCCGGACAAGTGTTGCATCGCATTTTTTGGACGCTTGAGCCCAAATTTTTTTGAACTCCTGCATGTTCCCAGCTGCCTTACCAGTCTTCTTGAAGACCCTCTTCACGATTGCCCAGTAACGTTCGATGGGTGGAAGCTGAGGGCAATTTGGTGGATTGATATTTTTCTCAACGAAATCTATACCCTTTTCCGCAAGCCAATTGAGAGTGGTTTTAGCATAGTGAGCCGACGCTGAATCCGGCCAAAACAGTGGAAGTGTACTATGCTTCTTATATAAAGGCAGCAATATCTTCTGGAGACACTCAGATCGATAGATTTCCGCATTTATAGTTCCGGTAGTGTAAAAAATGGTTGACTTCAAGCCACAGGAACATATTCCTTGCCATACCAGTACCTTTCGACCGAATTTCTCCACTTGAATCGACCTGTCCGCATCGCTCACGTCCTCCCCAACGACGGCAGTAAAGTATTGTGGACCTGGAAGGGTTTTTGAGTCCTCCTTTACATAGGTCTCATCGTCCATCAAAACGCTTGCATCCGGACGCTGCAAAAGACGCGAATACAATTTCCGGGCCCTTGTTGCCGCTCGCTTCTTCTGTTCTGCACTTTGTTTCGAGATTTTCTGCTTCTTGTGGTCTTCAGGTGGTTTCGCCTCTTGATACGCTGGATCATTCCGACACTCGTTCCTGCTTTTTTGGCCAAATTCCGTTTTGACATTGATTTGTTCTTCATGATTAGAGATACCACTTTCTGCTCCAGTTTCGGGTTGGAAGAACCGGGTTTTCTGCCTCTTCCTGGTAGCTCATCCAAAGAATAGTGTTCCCCAAACTTATTATTGATGGTTTTAACACTCGCATGATGAATTCCAAACTGCTTCGCCAATTTTCGCATAGTAATACCCTTCTCACTTAGCCATGTGTCTAGAACCTTAATTTTCACTGCCTTTTCAATACGCGACATTTTGAAAACGTAGAATTTGAACCGCACAAACAAGTAAACAAAAGAAAGCTGACAGTCAAACGCACAGCATGCAGTGTTCAGAGCATTAAAAACCATCACAAATACATGCGTACAACGCAAATGTATGTGGATAGCTTATATTCGATACACTCCTTAAAATTATTCTTATTACTTACTTAGTTACTAAGACGAAGTACAGCTGAGCAATCAATGTGGCCTTGAAGAAGATCACCAACACAGCAGGCTTTAGCGACGTCACGCCTCGCTTCCAGCAATGCAAGGTTCATAAGTTTACAGCGATCGGCATAACTAGGTAAATTGATGGGGCCTCTCCAAGGAAGTCGTCGTAATGCGAAGTAGACAAACTTCTTCGGAATAGCTTCTATCCGTAAAGTATTGTTTTGTCAGTAGGGGGACCAAACCACTGCTGAATATTCCAGAATTGGGCGCACTATAGAGCAGTACAGCGCCATAAGACAGTACACATCACGGAATTTGTTAGCAAACCGGAGCATAAAGCTCAACTGGGAGGAGGCTTTGGAAACAATGTACGAAACATGATCCTTAAATGAGAGCTTGGAGTCTAAAATTGCTTCTAAGTCCTTTACTGTTGTCTCACGCTTCAGCTCGGTACCGAATAGCGAATAGGCATGCTGATAAAGCGAGCGTTTACGGCCAAAAGATCGTTAAATATCTCATCCCAATCATTCCCAGCTAGCAAGACGTTCATTTCGTCAACATTTGCTTTGCCAAAGTCGTAAAATACGTTTTCAGTAATTTCACGAAAACATTTCTCTAGGCTGACCTTTATCGTTACAAATAAAGGGGAATGGTGCCTGCACACTTTCGCGAGAGGTTCTGGAGCAAGAGTGACCGAGCAGTCTAGGCCCTACTCTTCGCTGACAAAGCAAAGTTCAAGCAAGCGACCGTTACTGTTAAAGATGCTACTCGTCTGCTTTAGACCTGCGGTGCAATAACCGTCCAATAAGTCAATTGAAGCTGGTCGAATCGAAGAATGACAAACATCCGGAAAAAGGAAACCTTGGAAATCGTTCATGAATGTTGAAATCGCCGAGAATGATGATGTTGTCTCTCGCGCCCATTTGCGCAACAATCCAATCAAGTGAACTTAAGTGCTTCTCTATGAGGTTGCCATCATTTACACGGTCTGGTGGAATGTACACAACACAGATCAAATCCGTAACTTCGAAATTGCTAGTAATTGCTACCCACTGTTGTTCAACTGTTGAGCTTCCAGGGGGATTCAATAAACGCGATTTGCAGCAGGACCGGATTGCCAGAAGAACACCTCCACCCGATTGCTTGTTGCTGTTAGCGGATGATCGATCCTGGCGGTAGACTGCATATGAGTCGTAAAACAATTGCGATGATAAAGTGTTGTCATTCAGCCGCGTTTCCAGCGGAACATCAATCTTGTGCTGAGCGGTGAAGAGCAGTAGCCCCGAAAGTTGTCGTAAGTTCGCCTTGACGTTAATCTCATCATCCATGATGAGACAATGAGGCTTCGTAAGCATCTGGATGTACAATTTCCCAGTTCGTTACATTCCCACCGTATTTTGTCGTTCGTCGCAATTTGGAGCTTCTGCCCTTTGTACGTATGCAGTCCCTCCTGGTCCTTGGCTCTCTGAACGAGTGACTTGGGTAGATTCAACTTTTGGTCACATCCCTGACCGAAGCATTGCGATTCCGCTTAAACGCTCTCACGATTCGCTTGCGATCCTGATAACTAATAGAAAATCAATTCGGACCGCATTTCTTCTTCCGTTCGGTGCTCAGAGTTTCGTAGTTACGTTTAATCACACGAATCACTGTTAACTGCACGATTCCGAGTTGTTTTCCTATGTCCTGATGAGAGAGTTGACGATTTTTCAGGTGCTTGCACCAAATCAATTCGTAACGTTGCTCTTCGGATGACGCCATTTGATTCAATTGTTTACAAAAACTGACAGCGATGAAAATACAAAAAATGCACTCTAAACTACTTTTACCCAAATTTTCAAGAGAAAATACCCAATAGGTAATTTTCTACTACGTTATTTCCGTGATGCAATTAGATGCGGGACACCCTTTAACATTGCCAAAACCAACCAGCTCTATGAAGTTTTATTCAAGTTCTATAAAAGCCATCAGGAATCAGTTTGGTTTTATAACGGCATCAACAGGTGCCAATAGGTTTCATATAATAGTCCGGATTATGAGAACCAACACAACTTGTTTACAGTGGTCTTAAAACCTTGTTTTCTTAAATTACTTTTGCTCCTATCAAAGGTTTGATTTCGAATTTATGAACTCGTAAAATATGGTTTTGAAATTGCGTCTTTGGACTCAATCATATAACTTTATTATGGAAAGTTGAAAAAGCCTTTTGAAACAATTTTTCCTACTGTTAATTCTAGAAGTCATGACGAAGATAAATTGGTTTTTTGGCAAAACTGTGATATTTTCCAATCTAAAATAATACATAGTTACGCAAAACCGGTGATGGAGTGGTACGGCGCCAACGATGTTGTTTTTGGATACAACTCAGTCAAACTCGCCAGAATTTTGCGCAATAGAAAAATTCTGGGCTATTATCAATGGCAAGCAACGGAAAACAGAGAAGGTCTACAAATACAACGAGGATTTGAAGAAAGACTGGATGAAAGTGTGTAAGAACGATGGCGTCAGTAGTTGCACAGGATTTGATGGGTAGCTTTCAGTCCAAGGTGCGGGCATTTAGCCTAGGAGAGAAGGTTGAATAAACCAAGTTGCCGAAAACATAGCTAGTATTTATGTGTTTATTTACCCCCAATTTTTTTTGAAATATTAGCCTTAAAATGAAAAAACAGGGAAGTTCCCCTTCTATATCAAAGGTATTCGAAAAAGTCCTACACTTCAAAAGAACAAGGTCAAATTTAACGAATACATCGGTTGACATTAGAAAAGTGCAACATGAAATATTTGAATTATGGAGATTTCATCTAACGTATGTATTGAAAAAAAAAAGACTGATCATAGTAATTCTCGTGCGACTACCCTGCCATCTGGTGGTGAATCTACCGATGCATTGCCAATCGTGGCAACCCTGCTTGAGAACAGAAAAAAAATACAAATTGTTATCAGGTGATTTGCAGCACTCATGGCAAAATTAGTTAAGGAACACCGCTCAAGGGTTTATTCGAAATGTTTGCTTTAAAAAAGGACATTTTTCGGATGGTGATAAAAAAAGCCAGGGACAGATAATTGCTTTTGATAAATTTCCCACGGAAGGTAATTATTTAAGCTTACTTGCACAAAAATTCTGTGCCCTTGAGAGCGGTCTTCCGGCAGTTAACCGGAACACTTGCCATGGCGGACGAAAACATGCTTGTAGTCATGTTTTAGAGTTCTTTCTTCGTTTAATTTCTTTTCAATTCCTCCTCAGTTTTCGCGACAAAATTATTGGAGTAGATCTTCTCCTTCAGGTTGGCCCAGAAATTCTCGATAGGACGCAGCTGAGGGACGTTGGGCGGGTTCGCTGACTTGGGTACCACATCAATATTCAGCCGCTCTATCTCCTCCAACGATCGCTTTGAGTAGTGGGCCTAAGCCAGATCCGGCCAGAACACCAGCTGTCTTCGCCCTTATGGTATTTCTTGATGAATAACGCAACTTCCGGCAGGTATTTCGTACTATAAATTTCCCCGTTCACGGCCTGTCCGGAGTGGAAGAAGAGCGGCTTTGACATCCCCTTCTCGCTGAATGTCAGCCACAGCAGCACCTTCTTGGGGAACTTTGTGTAGTGAAATGAACTTCACCTCGGAGCTCACTTCCTTCGTGGGGAAAGTAAATACGAAGTGCCCAATCGTTGCCATCCAGGGTGAGATAGGTCTCGTCGTCCATCACCCACTGCCACGTAACGATTCGCCGGGAAAATTGAGTTGGCTATCTTATTCAGCCGCTGCGCTCATCATTGCCTGCAGCTCGGAAACCAGTGGACGCGACTTCCGCTTCCTGACATGTATGTTCATCGTTCGTCAGGTACTTTTTCACTGTTAGGCCGGTTGAACGTTGAACCGATCTCCCGGTCAAGCGCACGCAGCGATGTAGGCAGTTTTCCCTCGGTCTTCCTCTTCAGCATCCTTTGAAGCTGTTTGCTGCTCAGGGTCGTCGGCCGTCCGGCACCGGGCTTTCTTTCGATGCTCTGATTGTTGTCTAATAGTGCCAAGATGTTGTAGATGCCGGAACGGCCGTATCCGGCGTCTACAAAGTGCCGCACGATGTCCGTTTTCGACGCGGCGGGGTGCCGTTCTTTGAACGCGCACATTTCTGAACTGAGTTGCCTCACTGTTTTTGCCATCACGGTTAGAAGAGTTCGACTGATAGAGCTGTCAAATTTTGTCTGCTGACTCATGGGTTACTATGCTTGATGCTGCATGGGTAGTTTTGTCAGTGCGGGTGAAGGTAAACCCATGCAGAATCGGCAATTTATGTCCTTTGTTTTTAATGCAAACGTTACTGCAAGCTCCACCCTGGAGCAAAGAGGTTGGACTCTGATGAGGGATATAAAACTTGCAATAAATATTCATACATGGGATTTGCGAACTCGTAAAATTAAATAATTAAATTAGAAGGCATGGACGAAAGAGGAGATGGACGGTCAAGTGAAACATATTTTTGTTTATTTTTGACTCAGGAAAATAACAAGCTTGTATCATATAAGTAACAAGTTATCCCAGATATCGTTTTTGATTTCCACCGATTGATCGCATAACAAATTTAGTTATCGCCATTGCACAGTGGCCCAGAAAGTTTTAGAGCAAAGTTGTCTTGTACAAAGCTGTTTTTAATAATGATGCCGTTCTTTTGGTATGAATGAAAACTAGGGTGGTCCTTGTTTTCAGATAAATCAAAAATATTACTTTTTATTTGCCGAAATAAAGGCATATATTTTTTTTCTGAAAAGTTGTAGATTAGATAGTTTTAAGCAGCTTTGATTGAATAATTTTTTTGTAGCTTTTGAAATGACCGATTTAGAGCAGTTTTTCCTACGTAGCTTAATAATCAGTTATTTTGCTCTAACTTTTTTTATTGAAAATTTGTTAGCAAAATTGCCAAAACTGGCTAGAAGCTTCTGGAGACTTTTCGAGCCACGGTATCATCGAGTGACGCCCCTAGTGAAGAGATGAGATCCTTTTCAGCATGCCATATTCTGCTTAATAAAAATATACTTGCTTCTACCTGAGTGGATGCTTCCCATAGGAAGCTTGTTGCATGGATTAGTGATGTTAGACTTATCGGTTTGGGTCTGTATGTTTAAATATTTGCCGAAGCATGACAATACAGATACGAGACGTGCTATTGATGCTAAAAGTGCCAATTTACTAGATAATGAAGTTAACGAATTATAACGAAAAAAAGTCCATTCGTCTTCACGCAAATCTTCCTTGGGTAAAAATACGACATAGTGTCTTTTAGATAGTTTGTATTTGTAGTAGAACGATGGATTTTTTTCGTTATTATATTCAAATCAGCTTTTACTAAATAAATTGAACTTTTTTCCTTTCTTAACATTAATAGCAAGTCTATTTATTCAGAATAGATGAAAAAATCAACCATAGCAACATTATCTAATAAGAAGCTAGACTTTTTGAAAAGTTGTAGTAGTCCTCTTGGACCCCTATAATTTGTACATCATTTTGAAGAGTATTATTTGTTGAATAAACTAAAGTTAAGTTTAGCTGAAAAAATCATTAAAACCGACGTAAATCCTTAAAATGAAGAGATAATGATAAGTTGTCTTCTACAAAAAAGTGTAAAAGTATACCTTAAACTTTGTAGAACACTTGAAAAATGAGAAAATTCAAATTAAAAAGTTATGATAAAAAATGAGTTTTGAGGGGGCGTTACATTTTTCATTCCTTTTTCACCCTACAACTTCGTCCAGTTAAAAGAAAGAAAGTTTTTACCGTCTACAAAGTTTCATGAAATGACCTAATCTACAATGCTTTAATACATGGTTATCGATTTGAACCATAAATAAAAAAGTTATTTTTTTTATCTAGGTGTATACACCCCTGAAATCAATTTTTTTAACACAAAAATAAAGTACTACAAAAATGAAGAAAGATTGTAGAAGACATAAATGGGCATCGCCTAGAAGTTTCGGCACAAATGCCCATGTCACACTTTTTTTTATTTCGTCCCACTGTGCGCCATGAAAACAATTCTTGCTCTAGCCTCCAAAAATCCCCAGAAAGTTGTGTTCCATTTGTACGGATATTTCATATGTCGGAGGGGTCTCGATTTATCATAAGAACCTTCCCCAACCCCAACATCCCCTGCATGCCAAATTTTCACGCCACTCGGTTCAGTAGTTTCTGAGTCCATAAGAGACAGACAGACAGACAGACAGACAGACAGACAGACAGACAGACAGACAGACAGACAGACAGACAGACAGACAGACAGACAGACAGACAGACAGACAGACAGACAGACAGACAGACAGACAGACAGGACAGACAGACAGACGGACAGGACAGACAGACAGACAGACAGACAGACAGACGACAGGACAGACAGGACAGACAGACAGACATGACAGACAGACAGACAGACAGACAGACAGACAGACAGAGAACTAGACAGACAGACAGACAGAGACAGACAGACAGACAGACAGACAGACAGACAGAACAGTAGCAGACAGACAGACAGACAGACAGACAGACAGACAGACAGACAGACAGACAGAGACAGACAGAGCAGACATCGTGTCATTGCGCGAACCCGAAAAGCCAAAAAATGCCAAAGAACTCGCCAGAGCTTCGCCCTATCGAAAAATTCTTGTCGATTATGCAGAGCGAGTTCCGGAAAACAGGAAAGGTCTTCAAAAATGACTAGGATTTGAAAAAAGAGTCGATGAAAGTGTGTGTGAAAGATGGCGTAAGTGTTGCACAGCATTTGATGGTTAGCGTTTAGTCCAAAGTGCGGGTATTTAGCCTAGGAGAGAAGGTTGAATAAACCAACTTCGCAGGAGCACAGCTAATATGTGTTTATATATTTCTTGAGAGTTTTAAAATAAAATATCCGTAGTAAATTGGTGATCATTTTTGTGTGCTGCATTTATTTTTTGAGTGAGTGTCCAGCGAACAAGCAAACAGTCAAGTTCGTTCCATCCGCTCTCCGTTTCTTTGGAAGTAGAGCGTCATAGCGTCAATCTTAAACTTCAAGCTTCTTTTTCAGTATACGTCGTTAAATTAGCGGGACAGTACTTCATTTTCACGGATAGTCTCAGTTCTATAGAGGCTTTTCATCCTCGCGGCCGGTAAAGCGCTCTTTGTATTTTCCGTGAATTTCAGGAGCTTCTAAGTGCTTTACCTCCGCGTCATTTCATCATCACCATTGTATGGGTGCCTTCTCATTATAAGATTCAGGGCGGTGAGGAAGCGAACTCGCTCGCAAAGGTCGGCGCTATGGAAGGCGACATTTAACAACAACAAATCAAGCTGAACAATGCATTAGGTCCTAAGTAGCATTGAGAGATTCTCTTCGTCGACTTTCTGTTTGATTAATAGCATGTCTATTAAACGATTTGCTGATGCTTTCGACGTATTGAGTCCCTAATCACATTTTATACTACCGTACTGTATGTTGAAAACAGTTAAAGATGTTTTTACATAGCCGTAGGAACGCAAAGAGAAAGTCGACAAAGAGAGTCTCCCAATGTTACTTGGGACCTAATGCATTGTTTTGCTTGAAATCGCCTTGATTTTTTTTCCCTATTTCTCGTAAACTGTCACTTGTCAGCAAGCAGTATAAATGGAGTAAACGAAAATTGGGGCGATGGCAACATTCTATTTTCCCAAAGGTGTCGAAGAAATATTGGTTTTGGGGGATGGATACCGATAATGGAATTCAGCAAAAAGAACAAAGGTCGACAATGAAAATTGTTTTTGAGATAAAAGTATGCTTCTGAAACAAAGTTTGACAGATATGGAAAGACCAATTCTGCTGGCGCTGGGGATTTTTCTGAGGCGAATAAACCTCTGGTCACGTCTTCTTCCGGATGGGAAGTAAAGCTGTTGGTCCCGGCTAATGTGTTGATGAGTGCGATATGTAGGATCCAGGAAGGCTTAAAACTTCAAAGTTATAACATTGGATGGTTAAATTTCTCCAGTTCAAATGAAGGCTCTATCCTTCCTCTTGATGGAGCCCACCAGCGCCCGCACAGTGAAAACGGACACGGAATCAGAGCATTTCATCCAATTGGTCCGCATTTGCTGGATGCCCTTGACTGCGCCGCCGCTTTGCCGAAGTCGCTGCTTTGAAATTGCCCAGTATTTTCCGATTGTTCCAAATTCCGGGTAATTCGGAGGATTCATTAGCTTGGCCACACAATCGATCTTGTTGGCAGCATACCACTAGAACTACCTTGGAGTAGTGGCAGCTGGCCAAATCGGGCCTAAAGATGACTTTGCACCTGTGCTTACGGATGAATGGCAATACACCCTTTTTCAGGCATTCTTCGATGTAAACTTTGCACTGAAAATTTATTTTCGTAAAGTAGCTTTCATGCGTTTCGTAAACATGGATTTTGTCCATAGAAAAAATGTCTCGTATATTGTATGAAACATTCATAATGCTTTTTATCTGGTGAAATGCTATCATTACACCTTTTTGTAAAATGCACGAAATGAACTTCGTGATGACTAGCCAATCGCTGCTTCTCTTTTATACCGCACTCATGCACGATGGTGTTTCTGCTGGTATGGGCGGAAATAATTTATCTATCTCAAAATAAAAATCAAAGCGCTGTCGTGAGCTATAACTTCATGCTCATTAATCAATATTGTTCTCACGAGTCAGCGTGGCCTAGTGAGATCAACCACGGATTTAGAATCAGCACTTTTCAATTATTCAGGTTCGAACCCCATGTCTGAAACAATAAAAAAAAACGCTGGACAATTCCACGTGATTGCGCTTTTTTTGTCAATTACATTTTGAGTCGATAAAGTAGATCTGTCAGTCCTTCATGCAACCACCAGAGAGACGTTTCGTTTTAATTTGTGACAAAATATTCGTAGCTCTCTGCATTGATTCCGTACAATGTACGAATGTTCTTTCTGTGTCAACAAAAGCTTCGTGCTTTTGACAGTTGCGCGTGCAATTAATTACGAATGTATCTTCATAAAGAGAACAAATCAGTTTCGTCGCTGAAAACAACGAATGGATTAGTGAGTATTACTTTCGATTTTGTAATATAAACTAAAATTAACTTTCAGTGTGGATGTCATCGTAGAGGATGAGACGAACGGTTCCGTTTTCTGGCAACAACTGCAAATCGCTTGCCAAATCATGGCCTTCTTCACGAACTTGTCGGTAAACACGAACTTGAATCTTCCCGGCAAATCCCAACGTCCAGTCACGATGTAAAACTTTTGACCGGTAATAATGCTTATAATCGAGTTTGACGAATGTTTCGTCAGCGATCAAAGTGCAGCCCTTGTGTTTCATGGTCGTACACGAGCCTTGCACGCTTTTTAGTCACGGAATTCTGCTTCACGTGCCGGTTCGGACGACTTGTATCCATCCCTGGCAAGGATGTTCCGCACTGTTTGAAAGTTGGCGTTGTACCTTTTGGTTACATCTTAGATCGAAAGACCGGGGTTGGCTTTAACGCATTTCAACACCTTGCTGCTGAGCTGGCTATCCTTGGTTCCAGTTTTTCGTAGGTCCGCTGATTACTTTACAAACTCGGAGTTTCCTTGGTAGGCTTTGAGCAGTCGACAAATTGTTGTTTTTGGCATCTTCAGTGCTTTCATTTTCTAGGTGTTTGTGCATAATATTTCAAGCTGAATAATGCATTAGGTCCTAAGTAACATTGAGAGACTCTCTTTGTTGACATTCTCTTTGCGGCTTTTTAAAAACATGTTCAAGTATTTTCAACATACAGTACGGTAATATACAGTGTAATTACGGATCCATTACGTCAAAAACATCAGCAAATCTGATCTGTCAAACAAACTATTAACGAATGAGAATGTCGACGAAGAGAATCTCTTAATGCTACTTAGGACTTAATGCATTGTTCAGCTTGATTTGTTCTTCCATTTGACGTTATTTCTGAAAGCGATCGGCTACTTCGATCAAACTTGAACCAGTTATTCTCTATAGAAGTTTTAACAAACCACTGTCAAAGATTTTCGATTCCCAACACTAGAGGCGTGCTAGCGACTTGTGAGGGGCGCACCAATTTACTTTTAGTCAGCTATCAAGATGGCATCCCATATAGCATTGTAAGATTTATTAAAAACATATAACACTCTTCATGTCTAACGCAGGCTCTTAACCTTCAACACTCATAAAACTAAAATTGTTCTTGGGATTGGGATTTTATTCGTGGCCACTGAAAATTCGGTAACTTCATTGTGAGCTCCAACTGGCAATCCGCGAGCTGCATGATATTAGAAACCTAACTAAAAGCTATATGAAACCCTGATTATTCTCTGATAACTTTCCAACTAATTTCAACTAAAATTTGAATAAGCCAAAAATTTCAGCCATCCCAATCACTGTCAGTTCGTTCTTCAACCAGACAATTTGTAATGTAAATGCCGTTCCAATTAAGACATTCCCATACATCACCAAACAATCCACACCGGTTCGGAGCTCTTGGCGTGCCCGGCCATACTTACCACCGGAAAACTTGGTCCGCCGGAATGCAAAACAAAACGGAACGGCGTGCAGCCATAACCCGAACGGCGGCGGCGAAAAGGTAATTAATGATGCCGAAAAATTATGTAGATTGCTCTCGGAAAACTCTCGCAACTGTTGTTTGTGCACACCGACGACGAGTTTGCTGAAAACTTCGGTCCTGAAGCTCGCTCGACACGTTCGGCGCCCGGCGTCATCAGTTTGCGGATGGATTCATTTATTTTTCACACTTCCATTACCCATTATAACATTTTCCATTTATTTTATTCCGTGTCGTCGCACGGTGGGAGGCCGCAGTGGACAAAATCAGCGATTGAGGCGAATTGTTTTGATAAACGATGTATGATTGCTGCGAATATAGGAAAGAGAATCGCCTTTCAAAAGCAAGTTAAGAACCTACGGCATTAGAATCGAGCCCTTTATTGATAGAATAAAACCAATACACAGGTTCGAAGAGTCCGCCCTCGTTCCAGGAAATGTTGCAATGGGGAGGAGGCAGTCCCTTGCTCTCTATCCAAATCGTTTTAGCTAGGTGCACTGAGGGTCCCTCTCTTTCACTGTTGTATGTTATTTTATGAATATTTAGTACATTTTGACGCCATTTGATTGCTTGCCTTATTCAGAGAACAATTTGATGATAGATTTTAAGGCCAACCGAGATGACAAGCAAAATTTCATTACAAAAAGTCGTGCTAACGAGTTTTACATCAATATTTTGCAAACACTTTCTTGTATCATAATGGACGGCAAAACATACGTAGTTGAAGACTTTAAACAGCTTCTTGGTCTGGCTTTCTACACCGCTATGCAAAAGAACGCCGTTGCCGAGCGTTTCCGGTTAAAGAAGGTGTCAAAAGTCCCAAAAAAGTATTGGATTTGGCAGGCCATATGTAGTTGTGGTCAAAAATCAAACATTTTCGTCTCCACCGGCACTATCAATAGGGATGTGTACGAGAAAAATGTCTCCAAAAGCGGTTGCTACCGTTAATCATGAGCCACGACTCTCTAGCTCTGTTTTGGCCAGATTTGACCTCTTGTCACTTTGTGAAATCCGTCCTGGAATGGTATAAGAGGTACAAGAGGTCAAATACGTACCAAAAACAACCAACCCACCAAACTTTCCAGAGCTTCGCCCAATAGAAAAGTTCTGGGCTCTAGTTAAGCGGAAACTCGTCGAAACTAAGAAGAAAGCCAATTGTACCGATGATTTCAGAAGAAGATGGAGAATCGTCACGGCGGCTGTTCGAGAATTTTACAGAAAGAAGGCATAACATCTTAATCAATGTTTCTAATGTTGATTTTTGTTTTGTTGAATTATTTGTCAAATTTTTTGCTGCTTTTATTTTGGTGTCCAAAATTTAACGTGGACAGGCATTATGTGGATAAATTATTTTCAATACAGTCCGTATGGTGCAAAAAAATTGTTTTTGTTTTGCAGGCGAAGACTTATCGAACTGTTCTGGTATGTTCACTTCTGCAAACGTGCTATGCTTATATTGAGTTTTTCGAGCTGTCGTAAACCTCAGATGTTCCGGGCTAATTTCATCAGCTCTTCTAATTTATTTTTTTCGTTTATTGAAACAAAAAATTCGAATTTCAATATAAGGAGATTTTAGGTTTTTATTTTCTTTAGGGTTTTGTTATCTCAGTTATCGTTTCGATTTCCGCTGTTATCGCATAACAAATTTAGTTATCACCATAGGCAAATTTTGTTATCATATGCTATCATTTTGAACACACTATTTTGTGGGAACGTTGTATGTTGAATTGTAAAACTATAAATATTTCTAGCCTATTTGAACAAGAAATTTTGCTTTTAATTAAAATATTTTTTTCTGTTTTTAGCATGAGAATTTGAATTCAAATTGATAACATAATTTGTTACTATTTCAATAAATTTGTTCGCAGTGATAACAAAATAAGTTATTATTATGATGTTCAAGGAGTATTTTTTTGTTACTCATTTTGTTATTTTGGCTGTTTATTCAGCCTGAATGATAACATATTCAGTGATCAAAAAATGATAACCTGGTATTAGAACTTGTTATCAATTTGGTATAATCCTTTGCTCGGGCTACCAACAACTCTTTGAAGCCGAAATTTGTACAAAGTGGCCCGGTTGTGAGAACAAATTAATGAAACTTTTAGAAGACCATAACAATTTTGAAAATGTTCTAGTGAAAGAAGTTATGACCACTTGAGAACCTTATTGGCTGCCATGACAACCAGCATACGACCAAATGGCCACAGCTGTCAAAGTTCACTGTTATATTGTGGTTGGGTTTTTTGTTGTTTTGCTTTGTTCGATTCTCTGCTCTTCTGGTTTATCTAGTTGTAAATAATATCTATGAAAAAAGTTTTAGTGTTGCGGGGAATTTGGTTTGAAAGTAAAATATCTAAAACAAACGGAGTTTTTCACAGCGTATCAGGCACCAAATCAATGCGAAGATCGGCTCCGACAACACGGACTATGCGCGTGTTATGGGACGTCATGGTGCCGATAGCGCATCTGACCACCGCTTTTTAATCGGCGAGATCCACCTGCGCATTTCACGGATCCAGCGACGCCAGGAGAGGCTCGGACGGCGATTCAACACACGCCGACTAGAAGATCCAGCTTTGAAAAGTTCGTTCGTTGAAGAACTTCAGACTCGAGCAGCAGATGTTCCGGAAGGTGGCAACGCGGAAGAACAATGGACGGCCATCAGGAATACCTTTATCGAGACAAGTGTAAGTAAGCTGGGTGAGCTGCCCACACAGCGAAAAGAGGGGATCTCCGATGAAACCTGGAGGAAGATTGAGGAGCGGGCGATAGAGCGGGCAAACACCAGAGAAGCCAAGAACGGGCCCGTCAACGGTACTTGGCTTTAGAGAAGGAAGTAAAACGCGGCTGCCGACAGGACAAGCTATCCCCATGCTATCTGCACAATTGTTGCATCAATTATTCTATAATATCTGGGACACCGTGACATTTCCGGCCGACTGGATAGGTGACATTTCCGGTCGACTAGAATTGTGTGCAACAACTGGTGAGACATCATGTTACTGTGTGTTGTTCTCAAAGTCCTGTGCTAAGTTATCCAAACCCGGATTTAGGAGAAGATTGACGCGACTCTCCGTTGGCAGCAGGTAAGATTCCGTGCCGGAAGCTCTTGTGTGGACCATATTGTCGCGCTCCGAATCATTCTGGAGCAGGTCAATGAATTCCAAGAGTCCCTCTATGTGATATTTATTGGCTACGAAGAAGCTTTCGACGCCCTGAGACTCAAAGGAGTCCCGGATTTAATCGTCAACTTCATCGAAGTGCAGTACAAGGCTTTCACATGCAGAGTCCTGCATAACGGAGCCTTGTCCGACCCCATACGGGTAGTCGCCGGTATGAGGCAAAGATTTATATTATCACGGCTACTGTTCCTCACCGTAATCGAGGAGATCATGGGAGATGGTATTGACCCTGTACCGAGCCGTGGGATGTTTTGGCAGCCTACAACTATGGAGCACCTCTACGACTTCGATTTGACTGATGACGTTGCTTTGTTAGCGCAACGGCACTCTGATATGCAGAACAAGCTCAACGACCACGCTGAAAGCTCCTCTGCGGCGGGTCTCACCATCAACGTCAACAAGACTAAATCGTTGGACGTCAACACGGACAATCCTTCGAATTTTACGGTAGCGGGGCAAGCAGTGGAGAAAGTCGATAGCTTCCAATATCTTGGCCGCCAGATAGCGTCAAACGGCGGAACCAAGCGCGACATAGTTTCACGAATGAAGAAGGCTAGGGCTGTTTTTCCGAATTTGAGTTATATATGGAGTTCAAACTAGATAAGCCATCGCAACAAAATCCGAATTTTCAGCTCAAACGTGAAATCTGTGCTGTTATACGCCAGCAACGTGGTGCGCATAAGCGGAGAATACATAAAAAGCTGCAGGTCTTAATCAACCGATGCCTGCGGTATGTAATTCGTGTCTGGTGACCTCACAATTGGATCTCAAAAGCTGAGCTCCATCGATGATGCCAACAGAAATCGATATCAGTGGAAACTCGAGAACGAAAGTGGAGGTGGGTCGGCCACACACTACGAAGGAGCGAAAACGAAATCTGCAAACAAGCGCTGAATTGGAACCCAGCAGGACATCGCAGCAGAGGCAGACCCAGGGGCTCGTGGCGTCGGAGCCTCAATAAGGAAATAAAGGAAGTCGATCGAAATCTGACCTGGGCCCAGGTCAGGGCTGTACACAGAAGTTGTTTCCATCGTGCTGTCTGCGGAGAGTCCGCAGGGCCCCTTCTACTTGATCGATCCACATGGCTCGTTGCGCGCCTCTTCTTCGTGTACCCGTCGGTTCGTTTTCGAGAACCGTAGTCGACTGATTTAAGCGAAGTGTACGATTCGTGGTTTTCCCGGCACCTGATGCAATTCGTGGTTCATTCGCCTCCTCCACGTTCCGTCTTCCATCTGCACTCCACCGGCGGTTGTACGCAGCACCTTCCGTTGAAAGACACCAAGGTCGCGTTGGTCCTCCACTAGCAATGTCCGTGTTCCGTGGCCGTAGAGAACTACCGGTCTAATTAATGTCTTGTAAATAGTCAACTTTGCAGCTCGGCGAACTTTGTTCGATCTTAGCAACCTTTGGAGTAAAGTGTAGACTCGATGTCCAGCCATAATGCGCCTTTGTATCTCTCTCCTCGTGTCGTTATCGGCGGTTACCAATGAGCCCAGATTCTCGAATTCGTCTACAACTTCGACTCGTGGTAGCAGGCCAACATTGTCTTCTCGTGAGCCTCTTCCCTTCATCGATTTTGTTTTCAACGCATTAACGGTGAAGCCAAAGCTACTCAGACGACACACATCACTCGCTCTATCGTTGCTTTGACCAACCGCGTCAGTTTTTCCGGAAATCCATGTTCGTGCATAATCTACACTAGCTGACTTCATTGGTTAATGACTGGAAAATGCGTACTATTGCCGTTTTTTTTATAAATAAGTGAAAGTTAATTTAAGTTAACGTTGTCTCTAATCTGTAAGACCGACAAAGCGATATCTTCTCGAGATACGCAACTTGTTTTACGTACAAAGAAGCGCTCAGGCGCTTTTTGTGTACGGGCTTGAATTTGAGATCTCGTGTCGGGGTTCCTGTGACAAACGACCTTCGCCAACATGTGTCCGTGGAGCACGGACCGAACAACTCCAGCGCGGAAGCCCGCTAAGGCCCGCCTAACGAAGTAGTTAAACGGAAGAGAGTGAAGATCGCACGACACTACTGTGCGAAGTTTCACCCGACGGTCGCCAATCAGTCGTTGTAGTTCCACTGTTCGTCACAACTTTGTGGAAAGGTTACTGAGAGTGATTCGTAGTCAAGTGTCGGACACTAAACCGGACCTTACCCGAGTCTCCCTTAACCCCACTCGGTCATAGCGGAAAGGTACGCGAAGTCGGGTCGCTTGGGAAAGCGGGCTTCTATATTGAAGAAGACGGTTAATTCCAGACGCTCTTGACGAATTCAAAATCGGAAGCTTTCCGTCGAGCCGCCACTCCCTCCACATCTGTAATTCGGCCATACTCCCCGAGCTCGTCTGCCATCGCTGGATGCCATTTTAGCAAAGACAACGGACAAGTTTTATCGCCGCCATCTTCATCGGGATTCGTCGCCATCTACGTCACCCGAACCCCGCCGGCATTAAGTCATCGAGAAGTCGTCAAAGACCTGCGCAGGTATGTGGAAACCTTTTTCATGGCCATGATTGTTTCCCAGTGAATATTTCCCGTAACCTAATGTTCTGTCTAACCCCAATGAGTCGCGAATAACCGGGAAATAAATGTATTTGATTATGTTATGATTTGAAGTACTGAGTTGAAATTCATTTCCGTTTTGGGCAGTTCCGATTGAATTGACTCCTCCTTAAATCCGTTTTCGTTTTCCGTTTCGTTGTTTTCAATATCATTCCCTTCTTCCGTTCCGGTTAGCTCATTCGGATTGATCGAGTTTAAATTAGGTTTTTTTTTATTTAGGTACAGAGGGGGAAATCAAGCAGGATTCATTGGCGTTATTCTACTTCGTGGTTATTTAATTAGTGTTTGAGCCTTGGAGCTAAAAGCCGTTCACGAGTCCCCTGAGGCGACTGTCTCAGAAAGTTCGGGCAAATACCAAACGACAGGTGGTGTCCTGCTTGCTCTTCAAAGGATGCAGTCTATCTGAGCGTGTCTATTGTACAAGTTAGGAGCGGCTGATCATCGTCCACGTTCCAGCGTGGGACTCTAACTGACTATAATAAGATAATATGCATGAGTTCTAAAACGAAATTGCAAAACAGAATTTTACGAGTTCATAATGTCGAACGAAAACCTTTGAAGGGAGTAAAAGGAATTTGAAAAAATAAGGTCTTGAGGTCGTTGTAAACAAGCGATTTAGGTTTTCATAAACCAGACTAAAATATGAAACCTATCGGTGCCATATTAAAATCAAATTGATTTCTAGTGGCTTTCATAAAACTTCAATATATCTTAATAAAGCTGGATGGTTTTGACAATCTTATTTGGGATACCTCTTTTTTGATTTTGACAATAGGGGGTTTTAATTTAAACATGTTTTCTCCATCTGTATCGATGATGGGTGTTCTTCCTAGCACAACATTTTTTTATAAGAATCTCAACTATTTTTTCTCGATTTTTAAACAAGAAAAATCTAATCATTTTTATTTTCACAAACCGACATGCAGTTTCACAAAGTGACATTTATTTTCAGTAACGGGGGCTCCCAACACTTAATTTTTAGTTACGGCGGCTCCCATTATGACATAAATGTCAGTTATGTAGGCTAGAAATCAATGGTTGGTTCGTTGGTTTAGGTAGTCTGTTTTTTTGTAGCGTGTTTCATGATGAAATAGGATGGTGTTGTCTTGCATTCAAAATTTTTTCATAATATTTTGAAATTGTTTTTTTCAATAGTTACGCTTGTCAGAATTTATAAAAAATTAAATGCCGGTATATTATTATATTTACTATCGAACAATGTTATAATCCACATACCCCTATAATACCCTATTGATCTTTAGTTTGTTGTTGTTGTTGTTGTTGTTGCTGTTGTTATTATTGTTGTCGTTGTTATTAATGTTGTTTCGCATTTACGAGACTTTCAGCCTAAGGCTGGTTCGTCACACCAGGGACACTACCTGGACCCTACATATCGAACTCATTAAAACATGGATCGTTGGTCCCCTTTTACTTCCCTTCCGAAGGAAAATTTGACCAGAGAGTTGGCCAAAGGAGTCGCAGGGAACTTTTCTCTGTCCAATTTTCGTATGAAAATCCACCCACAGTGCATCGTGTCGTCAGCAGTGGAGGCGTGAAATTTCAAATTAAGTGCATCCAAGCGCCACAGCAGGAGGAGCCGAATTTCATTTGTTGCTGTTGTTACTACTTGCATGCCCTCACATTTCCCGCTCGAGTCCTCGATGTGCACAACTTGCGTCACATGGCGACAATTTCATATTCGTTAATTTTTTCTTCAGCGCTTTCAACGCGTCCTGGCCTCTTCCGATGGTCCTTGTCACTGCCGCAATGCACTGGGTGGGTTCAGCTGTAAGATCCTGACTATATATATTCAATCCATTGTTGTTGTTGTTGTTGTTGTTGCGTGAAAGCCATTAGTTTCGGGGTGAGAAAAAGAGAGTAATTAAACGCGCACGCCATCACGGCTACATGATGGCGCCACTTTTGACACCCCGCTGCGATCCATTTCCTTTGACACAAGGTACCGATGAAAATGCGCTATTCTTAGCATTCCACGGCAATCATCTAACTATCCCGTCATCAAAAGTCAACGTCAAGTTTCAAAACGACCTTCCCGCTGCCCTTCCGTGAGTGTGTTCCGCAGTAATTATGAATCATTACTACATAAAACATAAACGAACACGACCTTTCCCCGCAGTGAAGCACTCATCATTTTTTCATTCATTCATCCATTCATTCTTTCGCTCCAACAAACACAAACACTCAGTAGGCTACGTGACGAGCAAATCGAGTGGAATTACTTTCGCAATTTCCATCGGCGGTGAACCGGAATCTAATCAAGACTGACGGATTGTGCGCCAGGCAGGTCACTTCCCATGAAAGGGTTGGCACGGTAGGGCCGGGGGGAAGAGGGGTCGTGCGTGTTGACCTCGTAGCATCGGAGCAACCCGGCCGGAAGCCGGTTTCAGCGAGTTTTATTACCCTCGCCCATGCAATCAGTGGGGGGTGGGTGGTTGGAGGGGGTAATGTTTGCACGTAATTTCGAGCACGCGAGACGTGAGCTAAGCCAGGCTAAGCCAGCTGTGGCCAGATCGAATGGCGCTCCATGTGTGCAGAGCTGCATCTCCGTAGCTGGTTGTAACTGCAGCTGTAGTCAGCAGTCAAGCTGTCTGTTTGTTTCATTTTCACGAACATTGCATTGTACACGGCTCGGATGGGAAACTGCCATTCGTGTTGTTGGTTGTTGTTGTTATTGTTGCTGTTGGCTGTCAGATGATGGCGTTGATGATGACGGTGACGATATTGTTCCTATTGATAAGGATGAATTGCAGTTCTATTTCCTGTATAGCGTGTTCGTTCGCGTAATCGATTTTCTTTTGTTGGGGCATTTATAGTTTGAAATTGAATTACAATAACATATTGCATTTAAAGGAAACGCTGGGTGCATTTACAAATGGCCATAATTAAGGAATCCACGTAAAGCTGAAGTGAGGTTAAACATCGTAGTATCTAAAACTGAAATTGATAATACCTTTGTAGCGATTTTTGAAACTGTATGGATTTGGTCAGTATTGCCATTACCGTCGATTTTCTCCTCTTTTTATTACCAATTACTTTGATTAGACAGCTCGAAACACTTTGTTTAACAAGCGCCATCTGCGAAGTTTAACCTCACTTTTACGTTACCTGGATTCTTCCATTATGTTTGCTTGCCTGATATGATGTCAATCTTGCATCCATCTACGAGAAGGTTGTCGTTCTTCTTCCAAAACGGTTCTAAATGTCAGAAACTGTCCTACTCATATTCGACAAATTATCGAGTTTTGTCGTGCAGTTCAAAATACTTGGACACCCCTCACTTTTGTTTTGTTGTTGTTTTAGGTTGAAACTGGAAGGGATGCTTTTTCTACATGATTTTTCGGTTAAGTTAGTTATCACTTTACGATTTTTGAGAAAAATCACAAACAACTGAAATTGCTAACCAATGGATGCTCCAGTGGAGAAAAAGATTCCAGAAAATTTCATGCCTGAAGTCCTCATAGGATTTGAAGTTTGTGCACAGAAAACTTCGAAGTGATAGGGACTTGATGCCGCATGTCCTTAATGTTGAACTACGTTTCTCTCTTCAATACCGGGTGTCATTTTAAAATTAAAAAAAATGAGAGCGTCGCGCTTAAGGTGGAGGTTTTTGCTAATAACTCTCGTTTGACTGAACAGAATGACTTTAATCAAGCACCATTCGATTTTTAAAATTGCCTTTAAGAACAAACTGGATGGAATCCCCTCATGGCAGGAGCGATGGCTTCCTCATCCACACAAGAACACATTGGGTTTGTTCAACAAAATATTCTAAATTAATCTACTAACCTGCAATGAATCATCACGATACTGTTAGTAGGACAGCAGAACACCATATTCAATCAATTTACACTGTTTAATTCACCAAAAACACTCTGAATCGATCAACTGGTGCTCATTTCCACAGAGCAGGAAATTTTTCGTCGTCATTGTTTACTTTTTTAAAACCAGGATCCGCTAATTAATTTTTCACAAAAAACTTTATTTCCACTTCCCGTAGCCCCCTGACCACTATTTACCTTCACTTAGAGATCAATTATCATCGCGCTCTTGAAAACAGTGGGCGAAAAAACTGTTAAATTAATGAGAATGATGCAAAAATTGTGCACCCGTTCTCAAAATTACGCCTTTTGCTTTTTTTTTTTTTTCTAATTCACACTCAGCTGTGCGTAGCTTTGCAGAGCGCAGTGTTGTCAGCAACCGTTTGCGCGAGTGTGCGGGACTGATAAAAGTTTTGATTAACGAAGTAGACAATGCCGCGTCTTACTAAAAGAAGAAAAGCGGCAGTGTTGCGTGAACGGGTTAAAAAAGTGCTGTTGATCCCTTAACTTGGACATTCGAAAACCCGTGGAGTAGTGGTTTTAATTCACCATCAACTGATGCTGAATTTCATAGAGAAATAAGTTCTGGAGAAGAATCTGTCGGCAAACCATCCGATATTACACATTACGTTAGTAAACCTAGCCCAATTGATGCTGGTGATGTGATGCGATGTGATCATCATTGCAAGGATTACTTATGGCTGCAGGACTATTCTCAGCAGGTTGTTCTGAGAGAATAGCTTACGCGATGGCTTGTTGTAGCAGAGTCAGTCGATCTCAGTGAGGACCTTCGGAAGACTACGGTCAGAAGGCCGCGTGTCTTCACATGAAAAGGGGCTGGTGACTCCACGAACCCTTGTCCAGTCAACAAATCCTTCGACTGCCTTAGGCTACCCTCAAATCCCTGTTATATAGTTGTTATAGGAACCTAGCCCAATTGATGCTGGTTATACTTCCGAAACCGATGGTGAGTTTCGTTTTTGATTAGCTTTCCATTTGTTTGTGTACATATTTATTTTCTTGGTTGGAAAGAAAAACAGCTTTCATTCACTTCCTTTTCCGTGGTAGCGGGGGTATGGGAGTGTGGGATGACTTGATCCCCCTTTTTTTTATTATGGATATATCTCAGCAAAAAAAAAAAAAAAACTAAACTTGATGCGGTTTTTGCTCCGGTTCATAGTTCCTTATTAAGTTTGTTCATACACAAAAGACAAAAGAAGTTATGCAAAAAATTCTAAAAGAACGTTTTTTTTTTTGAAAAATGCTTAAGAATGCATTTTGAAAAAGATTCTTTAAAAATATGCATTGATATCAAACTTTATCCATTCCTTATCGTGCGCTGAGCCAGTTAACATCGCCTGGTCTCGTCACAGCATTCTTCGCTTTAGAAAAGTAGCTTTTTCCTCTAAGAGGTTTTGCTTCCGCGTCAAGAGTGATAGAGTGCGTAAGTGTCAAGTGCGCGTGTTGGAAGGTGCAGGTTTGCGTGGATGCAACACCTGCATTTCATCTATAAACAATAAACTTAATCGGCAATAATTGCTCATCCCCGTTGTGAAGCCTACGGGCAAAACAGTCGGTGCAAACAATCGAACTCAAACCAGCCACATCCTAACAGCCAGCAAGCGGGCTATTGTTCGACGATCGAGGTTGTTTACGTCGTCTGCTGTGTACAATATAGCCAAGTGGAATTTTGCCTCGCAGCAGCGTGTGCGTCTGTCTCTCCCCCGTAGAGGGGAGAAAAAATTAAAGTCAATTAGGGTGGTAGGCCTGATTGTCACCACTAGTGATTTTTTTTTTTTTTTTTTCTGCATGGTATCTGCATTTTTTTTTTATTATTATTATTAGCATTAAAATTAATTGATTGGTGAAGGGTTTTTTTTTTTTTTTTGTGATTGTGTTGTGTTTTTGTGTGCATAATTATGGCCTCTCCTGAGGCTAAGGTTACTCGCATAAAGCATTACCACCCATTTTCTAAGGGACCTTGGGTTGTCTTTTTTCGGCCCAAAGACAAACCATTGAAAACTCTCGACATTTCGCGAGAATTGCTGCGAAAATATCCTGGTGTCTCGATTCACAAAGAGAGAATTAATAGACTGCGTGTAGAAGCGCCGAATTTCGAAATAGCCAATAAGATTGCTGACCACGAGATTTTTAATATTGAATATTGTGTGTATGTCCCTTCGCGAGATGTGGAGATCGATGGCGTTGTCTCCGATGCGAGTCTGACGGTTGATGACTTGAAACGAGCTTCTGGTTGTTTTAGAAACTCTAAAGTCGCTCGTGAGCTTGTAACTATACTGGATGTAAAGCAACTACATTCAGCATCGTTACAAGACGAAAAAAAGGTCTATCAACTTTCAGACTCGTTTCGGGTGACCTTCGCCGGTTCTGTTCTCCCAAACTTTGTCAAATTAGATGGAGCTTTTTTCCCGGTGCGCCTTTATATACCGAGGGTATATAATTGTACCAACTGCAAAAGACTGGGACATTCGGCCAGTCATTGCAGCAACAAATTTCGTTGCGGCAAGTGTGGTGAAAATCACACTGAGGATTCTTGCACACAAGCTGTGCAGAAATGTATTCATTGTGGTGAGAATCCTCACCCTTTGCAGGAGTGCCCAAGGTACAAAGGCAATCCGACAATGTGCAGCGTTCCATCACTGGACGCTCCAGGCAGTCTTATGCAGAAATGCTTAAGTCTGCAACAGCCGCTCAAGATGAAAACCAATTTTCGATTTTGTCGGCTGATGAATCGGACTCTGACTTATCTGATGGAGGTGATTTTACAGGGGTACACGCACCCGGATCCTCAAAAGGAAACGTTCCTCTCCGAAAGTGCGCCGTAAGATAACAAAAGTCACCTCGAAAGATTGCAAAATAATCAAGCTAATGGGGAAGAAATTCAAAAACCGAAGGTTCCTACTGCACCTACTCCTGGATGCAGTAGAGACTTTCCGCCATTACCAAAAAGAATAACAATAATAAAAAAACGCTACTCCTCAAATTTTCCAAAAAGAATCCAAGTCCGATCGAGGATTGATAGCTTTTTCGGACATTGTGGCATTCATCTTAAACATGTTCAATATCCAAGACCCTCTTAGAAGCTTAGTTTCTGCCTTGCTTCCGACATTGGAATCATACCTTAAGCAATTGACTGTTTCATGGCCCCTCATTGCATCGATCATATCTTTCGATGGATAATTCATCGAATCAGGTCGGAGATATGATCACTGTATTACAATGGAACTGCCGTAGTCTGGTGCCTAAACTAGACTCGTTCAAATTTTTAGTTCGCAATTCCGATTGTGATGTATTTGCTCTTTGTGAAACATGGCTTTCTTCAGACAATGAACTCAACTTCCACGATTTTAACATTATACGCCTGGATAGAGACGATTCTTATGGAGGAGTACTTCTAGGGATCAAAAAGTGCTACCCTTTCTATAAAATTTCCCTACCAGCTCTTTCAGGCGTCGAAATCGTCGCTTGTCAAGTAACTGCAAAGAATAAAGACCTTTGCATAGCTTCAGTTTACGTTCCTCCTCGAACTTCTATTAGCCGCAGTCAACTCTGGAATTTAGTTTCTATTTTACCGTCCCCTGTATTGATTCTGGGTGACATGAATTCCCATGGTACTGGGTGGGGGGACCTATATGATGACAATAGGGCGGCTATCTTTTACGATTTATGTGACGATTTCAATTTGTCAATTTTGAACACTGGTGAAGCGACACGCATACCTAAACCTCCTGCTCAAGAAAGCAGACTCGACCTATCTTTCTGTTCCAGATCGCTTTCATTGGACTGTCTGTGGAAAGTCCTCAATGATCCCCATGGTAGCGATCACTTACCGATCATTATTTCTATTAAGTGTGGCCCTCAACCTTCAGAGCCATCTCGAGTTCCGTTCGACCTAACAAGGAACATCGATTGGCAAAAAATATGCAACGGCGGTAACAATCGGTACTGAATCTGTCGATACACTTCCACCGTTGGAAGAATATCGATTCCTTGCCGATCTGATCTACAAAAAGCTCATTTGAAGCACAAAAAGAAAAGTTCCAAGTGCACCCTTCAAAGGAGACCAGCCACACCTGGCTGGGACGATGAATGCACAAAGTTGTATTTGCAAAAAATCTGACGCTTTCAAAGCTTTTCGTAGACACATAACTTCCACTTACTTCGGAGAATATTCAAGGGTTGAAACACAGCTAAAAGAACTTGTCAAAGCTAAAAAAAACCGCGTTTATTAGCGAAATTTTGTCGAGGGACTCTCACGAGAAACCTCAATGACCACCTTGTGGAGGGTAGCTCGCAACATGCGTAACCGCTCATCTACTAATGAGAGTAATGAATACTCCAACCGATGGATATTCGATTTCGCGAAAAGGTCTGTCCGGATTCTGTTCCAGCAAAACATATTTTCCGAGAAACATCTCCAAACGGCGGCTCTCTAGACAGACCATTCACAATGCTGGAATTCTCTATGGCTCTTCTATCAACAAATAACTCCTCACCCGGATGCGATATGATAAAATTCAATCTTCTGAAAAATCTCCCAGATATCGCAAAAAGACGCTTGCTGGACCTATTTAATTCCTTACTTCGAAACAACATCGTACCGCCTGAGTGGAGACAGGTCAAAGTAATAGCTATTCAAAAAGCCTGGCAAACCAGCGTCTGATCATAACTCATACCGTCCGATTGCTATGCTTTCGTGCATTAGGAAATTGTTGGAGAAAATGATCCTTCGAAGGCTCGATCACTGGGTCGAATCGAATAACTTGCTATCAAATACACAGTTTGGGTTCCGTAAGAGCAAAGGAACAAATGATTGTCTTGCGCTGCTTTCCTCAGATATTCAACTGGCCTTTGCGCACAAGGAGCAATTGGCTTCAGTATTTTTGGACATTAAGGGGCTTTTGATTCAGTTTCCATTGAAATCCTGTCAGAAAATCTGCAGAGATGTGGACTTCCTGGAATTTTAAATAATTTTTGTACAATTTGTTGTCAGAAAAGAAAATGATCTTCTCACTTGGAGAACTGACCACTTCCAGAATTAGTTACATGGGCCTACCCCAAGGCTCATGCCTCAGCCCCTTCTTTATAACTTTTACGTCAAAGATATTGACAATTGTTTGGCAGAACAATGCACGCTAAGACAACTTGCTGACGATGGTGGTTTCTTTAAGAGGCTCACATGCCGTCAACTTGCAAGGACCATTGCAAAATTCCCTAGATAACCTATCTTCTTGGGCTAGGAGTCTGGGGATTGATTTCTCACCGCAGAAAACTGAACTGGTAGTGTTTACTCGAAAGCGGTATCCAGCCCAACTGCAGCTTAATCTTTTGGGCAGAAACATTACTCAATCGTTGTCTTTCAAATACCTTGGGGTCTGGTTTGATTCAAAGTGCACTTGGAATGCCCACATTACGTATTTGAAGCAAAAATGCCAGAAAAGGATCAACTTTTTCCGTTCAATTTGTGGCACATGGTGGGGTGCTCATCCGGGAGACCTCATAACTCTTTATAAAACAACTATTCTCTCTCTTCTAGAGTATGGCTCTTTCTGCTTTCTCTCGGCAAGGAAAAGTCACCTTATAAAATTGGAACGAATTCAATATCGTTGTCTGCGTATTGCTCTTGGCTGTATGCACTCAACGCATAACATGAGTCTTGAAGTTCTGGCAGGCGTAAAACCCCTCCAGAATCGGTTCTGGGAGCTTTCGCTCAGAATATTAATCAAATGTGGAGTGAAAAACGCATTTGTAATAGACAATTTTGAAGAAATGTTAGGACTGAACACACAATCTCGATTTATGAGAATTTACCACCACTACATATCGTCGGATATGTGTCTTCAATTCTTTACTGCAGACCGCGCTCACTTCACCAACAGCAGTTCCTCAAATCATTATGATCTTTCCATGAAACAAGCATCTCATGGGATTCCGGATCAACTTCATTCTATTATTATTCCGCGTATTTTTACTGAAAAGTACCAACACGTCAATTCCGAAAAAAGGTTTTTCACTGATGGGTCTCGCCTCAATGGATCCACTGGCTTCGGTGTCTTCAATGAAAACTCTAGCGCCTTCCACAAACTTCAGGAACCTTGTTCTGTTTATGTTGCTGAGCTGGCAGCAATCAACTTCGCATTGGGGATGATTTCCAACATGCCCGCAGACCATTACTTCATCTTCTCGGACAGCCTCAGTTCGATTGAGGCTCTTCGGTCGACGAAACCTATTAAACACTCTTCTTATATCCTTTTAAAACTAAGGGAACAGATTTGTGTGCTAGTCGAAAGATCATATTTGATCACCTTTCTATGGGTCCCTTCACAGTGCTCAATCCCAGGAAATGAGAAAGCTGACTCGCTCGCAAAGATGGGCGCACAGGAAGGCGATTTGTATGAAAGAAAAATTTTACACTATGAATTTTACCATTTAGTACGTCAGAGTACCCTTTCGAGTTGGCAAACCGATTGGGACACCGGAAATCTAGGACGGCTGTTACATTCCATCATTCCTATTGTTTCATCGAGGGCGTGGTTTAAGGACCTGCACGTTAGCCGTGATTTCATCCGTGTGATGAGTAGACTTATGTCCAACCACTACCAGTTAGATGCACATCTCTTCCGAATTAATCTCGTGGACAGCAATCTTTGCCGGTGTGGAAACGGTTATGATGACATCGATCACGCAGTCTGGCAATGCACGGATAATTACGCCGCCAGAACACGACTTTTGAATACCCTAGAGGCCCAAGGAAGACAACCTTATGTTCCTATAAGAGATGTGTTAGGATCGCGCGATCTGTGCTATATGCAATCGATTTATGTGTTTCTTCAAATGTCTAGTATAAGAGTTTAATCTGCTTGTGTTTTTGTTTTTCTTTATTCATTAGTTTGTGTTTGTTTTGTTCCGACATCTTGAGGAGTCTCATCGTCGCCCAATGGTAACCACAACCGGCCGAACACAAAAATGGAGCCCTGACCATTCCGCACCAAGTTATAGTGCTAGCGACAACTATCTGATGAGACTGCAGAACCCTATTTCCATGTTCCTCTGTCCAACCCATCCTCCAAAAATGTCACCTATTTTAACCTCGGGTAAACCGCGAGTAAACGGCCCAAGTCCTACTAATACTAGTATTAAGTCATCATATTATACAAAAACAATGAAATATCGGCTCCGTAAAGCTAACGCAATTGAGCCTCCCAAATAAATGAACTAGTAAAAAAAAAAAAGGTTATACACATAATTTTTTTTTATAATTTTATTGATTTTGTTTATTTCTTAATTTCTGCGATTTTTTACAATAACAGCAAGTTTAGTACCGTAACATATTTATTGTTTTTAGGTTTTTGAATTTGATATACGTCGAATAATAAAAGTATGCAAACGGCTTCCATTTTTACTCAAAAATGAGTTGTCAATGAAGTACTTACCCATTGAGTTATCTTTACCTAATGTGCAGAATCAAATTTACCCATCTCTCCAGTTGAACAACAGTTACTTAATTTTAAGTTGAAAAATACTCAATTTTAGGTACTTGGTTTCTTTCGTATATGGTATGATGTTGAGATTGAAATCAGCCAAAATAGCGATGCTGTCATTAGCTCCCATTTGAGTGATGATCCAAACCAGAGAAATCACGTGTTTGTCGATTAGGCTGCTGTCGTTAACGCGATCGGGAGGAACATAGATCACGCAAATTAAAAGGGTACCCACACTGTGTGTTTATTGCGACCCACAGATGCTCAACCGTCGAGTTTTCAGGAGGTCTCAGTATACACGTTATAAAGTAACCATTGACATAGAAACATGACGAATGATTGCACAAGAAAATCATAGGTACAATTTTGAGGACACTTTTGTTCCTATGTTGCCAACTCTTGCCTAGTGTAGTTATTACGTAATAATATGTTTATATTTATAATGTGTTCAATGGAAATGTGTGATTTTGTGGTCATAAATTTTTTAGAGGGCTTATCCAAACCAAAGTTTTATTTAAACAATCTATATAAAAGGAATTTTAATGTTTTGAAATATATTGGCCGATTGATCATATGTGAAAATCAGTTAAGTGTGATAAAGAAGTTTTATCAAAATATATTTTGTGAAATTTGGTGCTGAGTATAGCGACTATAGCTCCACATGGAATGCCCAAATAGATGACTTAAATACATTTCTCAACTATTCTTTTGCAGAAGAATCCTTAATTATCAGACGAAGTTGCATTCACGAATAAACTCAATATGATCAAATCAAAATTTGTTTCCGATACGCAATCATCATCATGTTTGACATTTACCGTGAAGCGAACAACAGATCTCGATATTTCTAGCTATTTTCCTCTGTTAATAATTCATTTCCCGCTCTCCAGTCACATCAACTCTTGACGCCGCGTGACAGCAGTGAAGACACTGATGACAGTTATCATTGCCGCCGCTTTGGTTTCGTCTCGGGACCGCACCGGTTACTGAAGTGGGCCACCGTTCTGCCAGTGACAGGCTACGCATCTTTCTGCGTTGGCATTTTCATCTCCGGGCAGTGATTACCTTTCCAAAATACCAAACCGCAGCCTTGGTCAACTAATTGATACCGACACCGAGTTTGACATTCCCGAAAATGAGGGTGGATTTGCGGGCTGAGGATTTGCGGTTTCCGATAAGGGCAGACAATGATGTTCCTGAGCGGTGGTTGCGCTTGCGGTCGAAATTATGGTTCAATTAACCGCCATGGCGGAAGACAAGGGGGGGGGGGCATAATTACTTGCAACGAGCAGGGACTGGTCGCGCTTGCGGCAGTAACTGTGTGCTGGCGTGGGTTGTTTAATGACTGCTTTTTATGAGGAATAATGTGCCGAGCAAGGATTTTTTTTATTTCACTGAGAAATTGGCAGAACAAATAACTCGTTGTTGTTGATACTCGTCGGAAACTAGGTCACCAGCACAATCCCAGATAGCCAGGAACGATAGCCTACTTCAATCGGACTACAATCCACTGTTAGAATCAATTCACTTGAAATGTCAATATAGCGAGCGGTTCAATACAAATTTTGATTGAGGGATACTTGAAGTCCGCCTTTGAAGTAGGATTCTACTAGGATTGTTCATTTCGAAGAGACCTCGGATTATCCGTTGAAAAATAAGACATAAAATTTAATTAGTGCAGAGTCCGGCAACTAAAGGGTGTTTCGATCAAAATTTGGTCGACTTAAACTTTACGCATTTCCTTTCATCGTGCATTAAAATTTTTGCACATCCCTCATTTTGAATATGTGTGCGTGTAGCATCATGCCTTTATTTTGATTTTGAGATTAGCACTTCAGTTATCAAAATGTCATCGGAGGAAGAGAAGCAACGCATCAAAATTTTGCTCGTGCATGGCGAGGTTCTAAACTACTCTCACGCCAAGTTGGCGAAATTGTTGAATGTGGCTAAATCAACTGTTACCAACGTATTAAAAGTGTCGACAGCCAGGAAAGCTGGATCGGGGAGGAATCGAAAGCCGGAGGCCACAGCGACGACAAAAAGAGCTGCTCGCCATATCGAGCGGAACCCCAACCTCTCCTCTCGAGATGTCGCAAAGAAGCTGAGAGTTTTGCCTTCAACCGTTGACAGAGCTCAAAAAGAAGCTGGACTGTCGACTTACAAGAAAGTGGTGACTCCGAATCGCGACAATAGACAAAACACGTCGGCCAAAGCACGATCGCGAAAGTTGTACACGACGATGCACAGTGGTCGGAAAAGCCTTTTTTCAGGGTGAAATTAATAACTCCTAAGGGTTACGTTGGTGTTTTCTACAAAGTTGTATGTGAACAAATTGTCCATCTTGTGGTGATAATTTGGTAGTTTCAAACTTTACCGCTAGGGCAGCGCTGTTGCTAACTTTTGAACGAAACACAATAGAAGGGTAATGTCAACAGCAAGTTTGTAGGAAATATAATTTCAAGCAACTTTGTTTCAGACACCATTTTTCTATCTCTTCATTCGACCATGATAGAGCTATTTTTCTGCTTTATGTCAGGGTGTCTCTTAAAAACGAGTTTTTTCATTATAACTTTTTTGTTTCTCATTTTAGGATTAAGTAATCTTCAATCAAAATATATAAACCGTTATAACGCACATTTTTGCTGAACAAAGTTTTTTAATACTGCTTGTGATTCAAAAGGTACGAGTTTTTTTATCTAAAAAAAATCGATTGTTCTTTTTGGCCTTATGATTGTTTAGGCGAAAATTGGCCAAAAAATCATCAAATTCTTGTTTAAATGGGTATCAAAGAACATAATGCTATATAAATGAGCCTGGGTACTTCTGGGGCACACACGCGGGGACTGCTTAAAATCGGCCATTTTTTTCGTTAAAATTACCCCTAAATTTTAAACAATAAAATATACTTATACACTTAGTTCAGCAAAAACTTGTATCATATTTTTCTCTACACTTTGCCCGAAGATTATTTTTTCCTAAGAATTGAAACTAAAAAGTTAGAATAAAAAAACTTATTTTTTAGGGACACCCTAATGTACTCCAGCAAAATAGCTTCGAACTATAGCAGTGCACAAGCGCCAGATGCTTCAGTCGTGAATAAACAGCATCTAGCGTGTTATATTGGCTTTGTTTTCGTTGCTGTATTATAATGATTACTGTTTTACCAAATTTTGATCGGAACACCCTTTATGTTATGTTTTTGTAAGTATATAATCTTTTGAAACTGAAAAATTACACTGTAATTGTAGTTTAAATCTTGTCATTGCGTGGAACTGCTTAAAAAGAAAAAAACAATACATAAAATTTAAAAAAAATAAAGCGGACAACATCTGACAACTGAGCAAATGTCAGTTGCTCGATTTTCAACTTGTAAAGGTGAACGTAAAATCTGTATCCACATTAATTCGGACACCTGCAAATCATTGTAACTTTTGAAATATTGCACGTAGGAATGAAAAATTTCACTGTGGTATAGCTGAGAGTCTATGATGGAAAAGACTATGATTGATGTTTACATTTCATGTTCAGTATTCAAGATGGCGACGAAAGAAAAACACGTCCGCGAGCGAATTTTGTACGGGCGTACGGCAAATCCTGACTTGTCAATACGGGACCTTGCAAAAACATCGGATTTGCCTAAATCCACTGATCATGATGTGCTCAAATCATTTTCGGAACGTTTGACGGTGGAGAAGAAACCGAGAAGTGACAAGAACATTGAACGCGCTGATCCTGTCTTGAACCGAAAGGTGAAAAGGATAATTACGAAAAACCCAAATCTCTCCATTCGAACGGCGGCTCGTAAAATAGGGATGTCGCCTGGTTTTGTCCAAAAATCAAAACAACGTTTGGGACTCAAGTCGTATAAAGTGAAAACAGTTCCAAATCGCAACAACAAACAGAACTTGGCAGCAAAATCACGGACTCGACGTTTGTACTGCGAAAATTTGACGAAGTTTTCATGCGTTGTTATGGACGATGAAACTTATGTCCTGGAGGATTTCAAGCAGCTTCCAGGGCTGGCTTTTTATTCTGCTATGGCCAGAAATGCTACAGCTGAGCATTTCAAAACGAAGAAGGCATCGAAATTTCCCAAAAAATACCTTGTGGGGCAAACAATTTGTACGTGTGGCAAAAAGAGTAAATCTCTCGTACACTACAGGCACAATCAACAAGGAGTTCTATCAGAAAGAGTGTCTGCAGAAGCGATTGCTACCCTTCATCAAAAGTCACAAAGAAAAACCTTTGTTCTGGCCCAATTTGGCATCATGCCACTATGCTAAAACTGTGATGGAGTGGTACCAAGCAAATCAAGTGAACATTGTACCAAAAACCTCAAACCCACCAAATTGCCCAGAGCTACGACCAATCGAGAGATATTGGGCTCTGATAAAGCGGAAGCTTTCTGGAAAGAAGCAAGGAATCAAAGACATCAAACACTTCCAGCAAATGTGGACAAAGACGGCTTCTACGATTTCTTAAGAGTCTGTACAAACCCTAATGGACGGAGTTAAGCGCAAAGTTCGAAAATTTTAAGCAAATACCGAATAACTATGTTTTGTCTCCACGAATTGTTAAAACACATCCCATGAATCTGAAATAAACAACTACGACGGAAATATAATGCGAAATTTATGTTTTATTCATGTTTTCAGGTGTCCGGATTATTGCGGATACAGACCTTATCCCATTTGGAATTGTCCACTAAAACGAAGGTTTCTACTAGGGTAGGATCCATTTAGTTCGTCACACTTTAAGGGGATATTCCGAAGAGTGCTTTACCTCATTTGACAGCCCTTGCGCCCAAATCGAATTTAAACGGTGACAGGTCTTCAAATCTAACGTTGGGACAATTCACCAGAAAAATCGCATCACCTCCGTTCACCCGTAAGTTCATGTGATGCCATTGCGACGACGTGGAAGTTTTCCTTTTCATTCTCTGTATACTATCAGTTTTTTTTTTTAAATCACTTGAAAACTGTTCACACCAAGGACGGAGGAGATTCCCATGCTAGGGACAGACGGCAAAGTTTCCATCGGCTGCTAAATGGACAGTTGTTGGGAGTTGTGCTGGCCGCTTCATCATCGTCGGGCGACCAACCGTTCGTTCTCCCTCTCATTCAATTGAAAAGAAAGCCGAGCAATAGAAAAGTTTCCAGTAAATTAAAAAGGACGTATTGAGCGTGGAACGATCCGAGCGAAAGGGGATAAGTAGATTATGGTTCTAGGGGAAGATACAAAAAAATCGCTTACCTTTCTGCACTCATCGCCATTCGGATGGATATGGAGTGCGGTGCCATAGGCAACAGGCTCGGATCAGAGGCGGTTGCAGTTTTTAATTAAATCGGCATCGAGCGGTAAACTTGCCCGTGACTAGTTTTTTTTTTCTTTTTAATTCGTCGACCTAATTATCTGCGTGGGAAAGGAATAAGCCGTTGGGTAAAAGGGCAGCGGATGAGAACCCTTTCCCTCACGTTAGGGTATTATTTTTCCTATTGAGGAAATTAAAATCCACATTATGCTGTGGTTTAGAAGAAGAATTTAGGAGAACAAACTGTCTAGATTGCAGCAAATTAAGAGCATCTCCACCGCAAGACAACAGCAAATGTCAGGTCACCTTTTCCGATCGGCGGTCTTCTAATTTTTCGTAGACGCCTTGGTTTGGGATCACCTTTGTTTACACACTGAGGATGTATGTTAGTCCCGGCATCATGTGTTGGTTCTCTGCTGATTTGCAGCCTTGGGTCAATCATGCATACGATCATGCTCTTCGTGGCCTTCGTAGGCCGATCAGCTACTCCTCCGTGTTGGTCACCATATCATTGCACTGATGGTCCAGATCACGAATTTACGAAGAGAACATGCTCCCAGCGCCTCAAATTTGAATTTTTACAGCAAAGTGATGTTCTGCAAACATGGTTTGTAATCACTTATGGCCCATTTTTTTTGCAAGCAATCAAAATTGCAGGTGGTACCTCGATTTTCACGTGAAATACATAAACTAACTTTTTATTTGCAGAAATAAACGTTTACATTCTTGGGCAAAGTTGGTAGCGCAAAAACATTTCATGGAATTTTCATATAATTTTTTTATAGCATGATAATTGAACGATTAAGATAATTTTTCTCATCAACTTAGGTACACATAAAAAAAAAGTTCTTTTGTCTAACTTTTTATTTCGACTCTCACTGTAAAGTTTTGTTCGACAAGTTGTAGAACTTTAAAGACGCGTTCTTTTGCGTACAAACCTTGCTGGAGCAATTTTCCTCATCAACTTAGTGTACCATAAAAATGTTTATTTTGCCTTTACATTTTTTATTTCAATTTCCATTGTCAAACTGCGTTCAAACGTGTTGTAGAAATTTAAAGGCGCGTATTATGACATGTTAACTTTGTCGCTAGCTTCAACTAAATCAATAGCTATCGAAGTTTTCTTCTAAAACCATCCCAGATTCAAATGTAATTTTGTTTGCCCAATCATAGATATCAACATTTGATAAGGGCGTATTTTTTAGAAAATCACAACTTTTGAATTAGTTAGCTAGCGGCAAAGTTTGTATACCTAAAGTACACGTCTTCAAAATTTCAAAACTTCGTCGCAACAGAATCCTACGGTGGGAATTGGAAATAAAAGTTAGGGCAAAAAACTTTTTTTATGGTACACCCTAAGTTGATGAGGAAATATTACTCTAAATCGGTCAATTTTCAAGCTACAAAAAAAATTATATATAAAAATTCCATGAAATGTTTTGCACTACAACTTTGCGCATAGAATGCAAACGTCTATTTCTGCAAATAAAAAGCTAGTTTATGTATTTCCGTGAAAATGGGGACCACCTTAATTTTAATTAACATAAAAACTAAAGGGACAGCCCAATGGGGTTGTACGCAGCAGTTGACGTAGGACTACGAAGCAATGTGCAATCTAGATCGCTTGATTGTTTAAAGAGTGGTCGAAATCGGTTTCCTTCCAAATCGAATTCCCATACACTAAACGTTCGCACTTTAACCTTTATTGATATAGCCTGTCTTGGTATCTACCATTGGCGGAGCTAGACAATTAGTCTGGAGGGGGCCTGGAGGGGGCCTGCGCGAAGGATTTTTCGTTTATAAGAATATCGAAAAGAGCGACGAAAGCGTAATTTTTGGGGCACATGTTATTTTAATTGATAAATTAAGACAGGTTTCATCGAATAATCCAGGTCTATTCTGCGCTTCGGAGCATCACGATGCCTTCAGAAGACCGAGTGGGGGAATATATACCTCGTATAATTCCGTCTGGATCAAATGGAGAATGGACTCACACGAGGTTACTGTAGTCATCTTACTCGATTCTCTTGAGGCGCCTCAACTCATCCGAGGCGGAGAATAGTCCAGAATCTATATAGAGTGAAGTTTCAACTAAAAATCTTAAAAATTCAAAGAACAACATTGGGTCAACGAACATTTTAAATTTATATCAAAATTTAGATTGGTTTGGATTACGCGTTTTAAATCTTCAAAATTATGTCGGTTGATTCTGATTCCTTCACAACTTCATTCCCAATACATAAAGGAGATTGGGCAAAAATGTATGGAGAGTGGGCCTGGAATGTATTGAATGAATAACATTCATCAGATCTCATCGTTGGTCAATAAATATTCTTCGTTTTAAAAACATTCTATGGATAAAAGGTTCAACAATGCAACATATGGGGTTATTCTCCGATAGTCGAAATGTCTTTTGTTACTTGGTGAAGTGAGAAAAGTCACGCCGTGGTCAAATGACTCACTCCCATTAGTGCGAGCCATTTACAAAATAAAAACGAATCTTCTGCTGATTTTACCTCATTTTGTGTGACTGAATTAGTAATGAAAACGGCAACACGAGGATGTAATTTGGAGAAATCACTAGTTATCATATGCCTTCTCCTTCGAAGTACCAAACAGTTAGATAGTAGGCAGAACATGTTTTCTGTATTGCAAGAGCAACGAATAGACTGACATAAAACATATTTCGTAGATACTTTACATAGAATATTTTGACTTACATGAAAAACTGACAAACTACGGCCCAAAATATAGGTATAATGATAAGACTAATTCCGACAAACAAAATAAAGTTAACAATCAATCCTATGGAGTCTTGTTTAGATAGAATACACAACGCGAATTACAACTCATAAAAAGTAGCTGAATTGTTAACGAATCAGCTTACAGAGATAATGATAATCTCCAAATGAGAGAATAGAAAGTAATAGGAACTGCAAAGCACGTGTAAGTCACGAGACACACTCACTCTGTGTGTTTTTTTTCTGATTGATTCTATAAAATACACAGAGGGATATATATTAGTTATGTCTGTTGAATACATACACATTATTCCTCTCTCACAAAGGATAGAGGTGCAAACAGGTTGGTGTCTAGTTTTAGTACGAAAGTGTTTGTTGAACGTATGATAACAGAAATAAACCCATGGGGGCGACCCTGGCGTATTGGTTAACATCCATACCTCTCACGCCTATGTCACGAGTTCGAATCTCAACCCCGGAGAAGTTACGAAAATGCCCAAAACTGGTGTTTGACTGACTACGACGGGAGATGAACCAGCCCGAGGCTGAAAATCTCGATAATCAAGACAAAAAAAAACATCAGCACACACACACACACGCACACACACACATACACACACACACACACGGGCGCGCGCGTGCGCAACCCATTTCCGATTGTCGATTCGTTAAACTCGTAACGATTAAATACAACAAAAAATACCTTAAATTCGTATTTTATATCCGCAATAACTTTTCCCCCCCACGGTTAATTATTTTGGCCCCATACAATTTTTTTCTTGTCTCAATGAGACCTTTCAAATGAGGTATCATTTATTGCTGTACATTCCAGGCCCACTTTTGCCCAATCTCCTTTGCCAGATTTGAAAATTGGTTCTGCGTCATGGTACTTCTCAGTCATGTTTTTATGCGTTTCATGGCTTAGAAGTTAAGCGAAAAGTTTAGAAGAAAAACTAAGCGTTTTGATATTCAGCTATTAGCTTAAAGTTGCTCCTTGCAGAAAAATCTTAATATACCTGGGGCATGGTGTCTCTAATAAACCGTGGTCAGAGGTTTCAATTTTTTTTAAATAACTATCAAAATGAACTAAAAAATAATGGAAAAACCTGAAACCCGCTCCACGATTATGTTTTCTTGAAAACAAATATCTGAAGTATTAGGATATACCTACCTATCTTTTAATTTTTCATATTTACTTTTGCTCATTTGTCCAGATTGTATGGAATTTTGTAAATCAATCGTTACATAAAATTAAAATGCAATCACTTCTTAACTTAGCAATTTTACTTCTCTAATTAAACTGAATAAAGAAAACAGCTATTTCAAAATTCATAGATTTTTTTTCAGTTTTCACAATGTGGATATTTTTCAACCATTCAATGGAATCCGATTTAAGTTTCTTATTAAATAACTTTTAGAATGTTCTGTGCGCAAATCATCAACCAAGGTTGTTTTAAAGTGGAATTCTGTGAAGAACACAATCAAAATTTATTAGTTATATCAAGCCAAATTTTTAAAGAGAGTTCAAAAAATTTGCAGGAAAATTCCGATTTTCATTAAGATTTTGATTGACATTGTTAGTATTCCAGGGTATCGAAATTCAATGGAATTTATTCGAAAGTTTTTGAAGGTATGGCAAAAAAATGTGAACAGCTACAGTATAGTCGAAAATAAAAAATGCACCGTTTTAATTTTTTTTTTTAATTTTCAAGTACTGTCTTCAAAATGGCATCTGCCTTTGCCGTGTTAGAAAGTTTGGCAAAAATTTAGTTTTTAAATAATTTAATATTGAAAAGTTCTACAAGCATTAATTCTTCGGCAGCTATAGCTTGTCTAGCTATTGTCAACATTTCAGCTCAATCTATCCGTTGAGTGCTTACATAGAGAATGTCAAATTTGACTACTTTATATGAAAAACTGTTGATGTGTTTAATATTTTCGCAACCACTGTATACTAGGAACTATTCAGCCAAAAATAGAACCTTTTGATTGAAAATAAAATCCTTTTTAGAAATCTTAAGAATAAATGTAAGACAACTGTTATAATATAAGCGAAGTGAATTTTCATAAAATTTGACATACAGGCCCATTATGTAGTCTACATCAACAACTAGTGGTACTGAACTCAACCCTAACAAATGTTATGGTTTCAGGAATTTACTATAATCAGGTACCTTAATTCTAAAACTACATTTTCGAAAATATTATCGTTAATGAATAAACTTCTATCTCCATATTTTGCTCGAGGACATTCGTAAGCTTCGAAACTTTTAATCAATCTGGGGAGTCTATAGTCTACTAAATTGGTCGTACAAGAGAAAATGATATTGTGAATTCTAAAATGCGCCTTTAAATAAATTTGATTATGGGGGCGACCCTAGCGTATTGGTTAACATCCATACCTCTCACGTCTAAGTCACGAGTTCGAATCTCACCCCTGGAGAAGTTAAGAAAATGCCCAAAAGTGGTGTTTGACTGACTACGACGGGAGATGAACCAGCCTGAGGCTGAAAAACTCGATAATCAAGACAAAAAAAAAACGATTATTGTAGTAATACCTTCTTGAATTATAAAATTAAAAAACGTACACACTTAATTATATTTACCGGGCTCAGTTAAAAAAATACGGATTTTTCAACAGCTGAGCTCTCGGTGGTCACCTCGGTAATCCATTTCAACTAACGATTCCTCGGTAATGCATAACCTTTAGCAATATGTCAAAAAAATACTGAGCTGATCTTCAAAATAAACTGAACAATCCTTTAAAAAAGCCGAACATGTCACCACACCAAAAACAATTAATTACCGAGAACCTCAGTATTATTTTAACCGTTTATTTGTAATTTACTACCGGCAAATACGCCAAATTAGTTCGGAAAATCTGTCAAATCAAATACTGAACGACATGGTAATTGGAACCCCCATTTTAACGGCGATAACAAAAATACATTCAGGCTAGACACTTGTTCTGAGTTCAGTTTTTATTCGCTCTGATAAATTAAATCAAATTTAATAGAAATTTTCAAACTACGCGTTTGAAATTATTCACTGGATCGATCGGAAAAACTGGGTTTTTCTTGAATGCTGTCTCACTCTTTGATTGTCACGAGACGGCTTCATCAATCGGATTATGGCCAACGTTTGAAAAAAGTCTAGAAACATACGTAGTCAATGAAGTGAAGAAATTCAAATGATTAAACAGACTTACCATTGCGTATGTAATTACAAAATGTAGAAAATCGTCATACTTTGCCCGAATCTTCGGTCAGATAACCAAAAAGTGCAGACAATGCAATGCTGTTGTCCACTTCAATCAGCGAGTTTAAAGTTACCTCCATTTCATAATGTGTATAACTTTTTACTCACCAAAGAACACGCGTTTAGTCTGAAGTGTTCAAAAAATAACTGAACTGTTTAAAAATGGCATTATATACAACGTTGAATAAACCAGAAACTGAGAGTTTGGTAAACATATTGACGATAGCTCGGTTAAGCTACATTTTGTTTGCTGAATGTTCGCTTCACAGAATAACTGATCCTACGAAAAGTACCGAGTTTTTTTTTCTGATACCGAGGTATTCGGTTATATTTATTACCGATATCTGTATTTTTATAATGTTTTACAGAAAAATCACTAATAAATATTGCAGAATTCACCAAATGTTGTACAAAAAACAGTTCTTTCAGTATAAATTCATTTTTACAGAGAAAAATCAGCAAAAAATATTAGCGAGCTGAAATTATGGATTTAAGTGTGTACATAGAATAGCGTTTAAAATCTTATGTTTCAACTTAACGGGTGTCCACTAAAAAATGAGAATGATTTCAATATTTTTCCATCAGAACAAAAACGGCCGCATAGAAATGTCACTTTAGATGAATGAATCGTTGCACTTCCAGAAAATTTTCATACACTCTTATTTCCACTCTAACATGTTCAGTCGTGTTCAGCATGCCGTCGAAACAGGAAGAACTGTCGCGCGCGTTGTACAATTCTTTTCAAGCGAACGAAGATCGTGGAAAAAATACACGGTGGACCATTTTGTCGTGAAAAGTTCCGGTATCCACCGTATACCGTATCCTGGCATGCATGAGAGTAACCCGGAAGAAAGGTTGCGGCCGTCCAGCGAAAATAATGAATGAGAAAACGCTCCGCTCGCTGCGCAGCATGTTCAACAACAAGGATTCGGTAAGTCAACGGGAAGCAGCCTGAAAGTTCCATTGTTCGAAGTCACTCATCTGCAAGACGCTAAAGAAAGAAGGAATAGTGTGTAGAAAGAAAACCAGATCCCCAGAGTACACAGATGAGCAGATTCAAACCGTGAAATCCCCAATGCCGCTGGATGACTCGGAATTACGGCGGAAAATCTTTCGTTCTGGACGACGAAAACTACTTTCCTCTTTCGAAGTCTCAGATACCGGGAAACGACCGATTCTACACTAAGGACAAATCTACTACTCCTCCAAAAGTAATGTATAAGTTCAAGCACAAATTTGAATCGAAGGTTATGTTATACATCGTAATATCCGATAAGGGTATTTCGAAGCCGTGGTTCAAACCAAGCGGTTTGGCCATCAACCAGGAGGTGTACCAAAGAGAGTGTATGCAGAAAATACTCATCCCATTTCTTAAACAACATCACTCGGATGGCAAATACGTGTTTTGGCCGGCCAAGGCATCATCGCACTACGCAAAAAACGCTAACGTTTTTGAGAGCCAAAATATACCATATGTCCCAAAAGACCGGAATCCGACAAATTTGCCACAGTGCCGTCCTATCGAGGATTTCTTCGGTCTTTGAGCTCCATGGTATACAAGGATAATTGGAAGGCCAAGAACACCAAGCAACTTACCAACAGGATCAAAAGCTGCATCCGAAAATCGATGTGGCTGCCGTCCAACGGTCATGTTCCAGCATAACGACTAAGCCATGCGCACGGCGGACCACGGACCATATGACAATATTCACTAAACTTAGTTTGAAGATTTAAGTTGACCCTTTTAATAAAATAAATCAGTTTGAACAAAACTTCACTGGTATTTTTTTCCTGACCCATTCTTTTCGTTCTCATTATTTAGTGGACACCCGTTAACAGACTCGACATTTTACATTTTAGATATAAATCTAGAGGTTTTGATATTATTAGAATTGAATTATTAGAATTCAGAATTATTTAGAGGCCTTTGTTAAGCAGTATTTCGAACCAAACTCAATAAAAAAACATAATTAGTAGTGTATTTATTCAATGATGGGGTTTCCGTTAAAACATGCTGTTAAGAGGATCAGCATACGACACCTTACCGGGTTTCTTTCTGAGGTTGCTAAGTAAACAACGACGAGAAAAAACACTACTGGTAAAAATGAGAAGTTGTGGTTTTAAAACCTCTAATTGGAAAATGATTTCCATCACATATGGTCTTAAGGGAATGTAAAAACAGAGATTTTTAATCGCTAGAACCATTCTGTGTCTTTGGCGGTATTTGAGCACGATCAAGCGCATTCATTTTTGCCAGTCAAGGTGATGAATCCGTGACCTACCCTGCATGGGTATGTGTGGCAAAAGCGTGTGCGTTTGCTTCGAAATACTGATTGACAAAAGCCATACGTACAATTTCAAACTACTTCTATTAAATTTCATAACCTGCGTAGCTCTATCGAACCTATCGATACTTTCTCTTCAAATGTTTGTTTCTAGCAAAAACTGCTGTTCACAACTGGGATCCCATGCTATTGGGAAAACATTTCAAAACATTTTATTAGACGGAAACTCTCGAGTGAAGTGGATTTCTTGATATATGTAACACTTTTTCATCCTATAAGATACAGTGGGGTAAGTGCGGGAAGAGAGTATGTTACTCGTTCAAACTATTTCTGAAGGGAGCGAAGTACAGAAACAACTTACTCTGGAAAAAAAATCCCTACAATTCCGTAGAGATTATGAATAGTGTTGCATTTCAAATAAGAAATATATTGAGTAAAAATCCTGGGGGGGGCCTACGGAATTCTGGAGGGGGCCTGGCCCCCTAGGCACCCCCAGTAGTTACGCCAATGGTATCTACATTCATACATCTTGCTTTCACTGCAAATAATATGTATGACATATGATATCAAGACACCCTGAATCTCGTAATATACCATGCAGTGCGAATAAGTTATTGGTCATTTGGGAAACTTTTACCCAAGAGGCAGGTTTCGTTCACCTCCAATTGCATACGGGTTCTACTAGGCCTATGTGTGTACAACACTGCTAATGTCGAAAACATTACTGCTTCGGCACACGAAAGATATTTTTCGCAATCAAACACCCCAAAACCAAGCCCCCAGCACTCCCAAAGACATGTCAACTCTCTTTCCAGTTGTTTTTATGGCCCTGAAAAGGGCCATTTTGGGTTCAAGGGAACAGCTACGGCCACCACCTCATTTCGTCATGTAACTGATTTACCTCGTGAAACCTCGGGTTTGGCTAGCTCTCGCTAGGTCAAAATAGTGCTAATTGAGCGATAGACCAGCATTGGGAAGTAAATATGTATGAAAATTCTCGGTCCTTTTTAGGGCCATCAAATGCTATCTTAAGTGTTAATTAAGATAGCATTTGGTGGCCCTAAAAAGGACCGTTTAGTTTCAATAATGATACGTTCGGTTGTATTTTCTACGATGGTTGAGAGGGCCACAATATTTAACGCATAGAAGATAACTATTGAATCACATACTTGCAGCCATATGCTGCGACATTTCACTTTTTCAAAATTATTTGATTCCTATCGAATGATTGAAATTTTCAACAGCACAAGAGAAATATTCAATCAAACAAACTCTTTAATAAGCAAGCTGATTTGGTCGTTCTGAAAAGGACGGATATAGTTGACGGGTAGGAAACATTGTTTGCGACTGAACTTGGGTTTTCTTGGTTCAGCTTCTCGTCGATGCGGGTGGTCATCTGACGTGGGGTGATTCTTGTCCCGTTGTTGTCACGGGCGGCTTTTTCCCATCAACTCGCAGGCTTAAGCAGCGCATTGACGGGAGGTTGACGGAACTATCGGCCCAAATAGCCAACTGCACTAACCTCTCTGGATAACGACTACTCACCAGTGCTCGCTCGCCTACTGCGTTGCAACAGCAGATTTTGCCCTGCACAGAACTTTGACTACCGCTGGTAATGGCGTCGGATACTACATATTGCACGAAAGAAGGCGGTACCAACGAAGACAATGTGATACAAATGGCATCAAAGGGGCCGAACTTCTGTTATTGCGCCACAATAATTAGTTTTAATTAGTCTTAACAGAAATATTCGAAGTTTCCTTGCCACTGCCAACAACTAATCCGCTATGCACAACTAGGAACTACGACGAACCCAACATGGTCGGTCTCTGACATGTCGCAGTTCGGCTCGAATTATCTCTTCTAGAATTTCGTTCGTTAGTTGTTCAACGTTCTTTGTGATATAATACTCCAGGACGCGGCGTTTTATGAATGCTATGTTCAATTACAAACAATACTATAGAAAAATTCAACCAAACAAACTCTTTTGTTATTTAACTGATCTGGTCGTCCTGAAAAGGACGGGTTTAGTTGACGGGTGAGAAATAGTTTGCGATTCCACTTAAGCTTTTAGGGATTTTGTCTCCTTACGGGCGGCTTTTTCCTGCCAAATTGCAGGCTTCAGCAAAAATAATTAGTGCACGATAGACGGATGATTTTCTTAATAGAAATATGCCTAATCTGCTTGCCACTGACAGCAACTAATCCGGTATGCACAACTAGGAACTATGACGAACTCAACCACATGGTCGGTCTCTGGAGTGTCGCAGTTCAGCTCGAATTATCCCTTCTAGAACTGATGAGTCCAGGTTGAAAAAAGAAAAAGACACCGAGTGGTTATAAATCTGACAGCTCCCATGTTAAAGTATAGGGCAAACATTTAAAGTACTTCTAATTCAAATGAAATTCTAATTAAGAGCGGTTTGTTGTATGATGGAAGAAAAATCCAGAACTGTACAATAGGAGATTGTACAGTTCTTGATTTTTCTTCCATTATACAACAAACCGCTTTTAATTAGAAATTTATTTGAATTTTTGAGAAACATTTTAAAATATTCGTCCTATACTTTAACATGGGAGCTGTCAGATTTATCACCACTCGGTGTCTTCTTCTTTTTTCAACTTGGATTCGTCATTTTCGTTCGTTAGTTCTTTGTGATATACTATGGGACGCGGCGTTTAATGAATGCTATGTTCAGCCGTGACGCGGTTATTGAATTACAAACAGCACAAGAGAGAACTTCAACCAAACTCTTTAGTTAGTAAGCTGGTCGTCCTGAAAAGGACGGATTTAATAGACACGGGAGGAATAGTTTGCGATTTCCCTTGGGCTTTCTTTCTTCGTTCAGGTCCTCGTTGTTGCGGATGTTTTCACGGGCGGCGTTTTCTACAACGTGCTCGCCAAACACGTCTGTCGCATACGGATGCACAGCGAGAACTGATTGTTGGTCTTCCTTCGGTCGTTCCCACATGTTCCATAATTGCTGGCAAGGTTACTGTGGCAGTATGAACCAATCAGAGCGTAGCGCAAATATGATGTCATTTTTGACCAATAGCTTTGTGCGTTCAGACATTTTTGTGGGACGGGGAAAAGTTATTTTGAAGAAGAAGAAGACATTTGTTACTCGTTTCCTATGACCTTGCTAGGGAAAACACATTTTTCAACCTGTTGATATGCAAATTTGTATGGGAGCAAAAGAAGGTCATTTTCAAGTGAAAAATTGAACTACTTATACTAATTGAACTTCATTCAAATTTCAATGCGAAAAATTTGTGAGTCTTTTTGATCAAATGGTGTATGAATGAAGTCATTTTGTTTAGTCGAACGAGAGTTATAAGCGTTCTAAAACCTTTCACTTTTGCGTAACGCTCTCATTTTTCAAAATTTTGAAACGACACCCGGTATAGAAAAGAGAAACGTAGTCCTACGTTAAAAATGGGCCTTAGAGATACAAACCATGTTGTAGAACATCACTTTGCTGTAAAGTTTCAAGTTTAGGCGCTGTGAGCATGTTTCCTCGTAAATTCGTGATCTGGACCATTGTGCATTGGAATAGATCCTCTGTTTGAGGTCCTCCCAAAAATTTCCCATAGCTCGCAGCTGGGTTGACGGTTATCCGTACAATGTTTATCTTCTGCCGGTCCATCTCTTCCGGTGATGGAGGATCTAATAAACGATATGATATTGACATTGCAGATTAGCTGGAAGGCTATTTATATACATGAGCTAAATAGGAGAGCGCTGAGGCAGGATCGTTGCGGTGTACCGGCAACTGGGTTCCATGGGAAAAAATATTGAACAGGTATGGTTACGGACACAATGATGATCTAGACCATCCAAACTGTCCTTGAGTTCAGAACTTGATGTTGTACATGATCGACATGACCGCTGTAAGCTGTGAAAGATGTATGGAAAATCTTAACACCATTGCAGATATATTACAGAGTTCTCAGAATATCTACGGGACTACAAACAATTCTTGAATTTAGATGTTGATATTTTGCATGATCAACAAAGTGATTTACGAAGTCTCTATCGTACTTATGAAATGGTACAGCTTCACCATACATCATTGCACAATTATAGTAATACTACAGTATTTTCAGAATATATTACGGCACTCAAAATTATTCTAGAGTTCAGTTCTTGATATTCTGCATGATCAACATCGTGATTTATGAGGTCTTTATCGTAATTATGAGTTGGTTAAGCTCCATGAGACATCGTTGCACAATTATAGTCATATTATAGAATTCACCGAATATCTACGATACACCAAACTATTCTTGAATTTAGATGTTGCTATTGTGCATGATCAACAAGGTGATTTAAGAGGTCTCCATCGTACTTATGAAATGGTACAGCTCCATTAGACATCATTGCACAATTATAGTCATATTATAGTTGTTTAAGAATATCTAAAGCACTGAAAACTATTCTTGAGCTTAGATCTTGATGAATCCTAGAGGGTTTGAGCTGTTTAGTGGAATACTTGTAACTATAAATTAGAAAAAAAATAGAAATCTCCATTTAATTCCAACTACCTTTGCTTATCTTCGACAGATACGCGTATTTCGTCTACAATGTGCAGACTTCTTCAGTGTCTCGTACAATGAATTAGACTCGGTACTGGTCGATGTTAATGTCAACATCGTGATTTACGATGTTTCCATCGTACTTATGAGTTGGTAGAGCTCCATGAGACATCATTGTATAATTATAGTCATATTACAGTATTCTAAAAACATCTCCGGCAGTACACACAATTTTTGAGTTCATGTTTTGGTGTTATGAATAATCAACAAGGTGACTTACGAGGACTTTATCCTTCATATGAGTTGCAAATTCTCCATGAGACATTCTTGCCTAGTTAAAATCATATTCTCCAGTATTCTCAAAATATCTTAGGCACTCCAAACTATTATTGAGTTTAGATATTGATGTTTTGCATGATCAACAAGACGATTTACGAGGTCTCTATCGTACTTATGAGTTAGTAAAGCTACAAAAGACGTCATTCCACAACCATAGTAATATAACAGTATTCTCAGAATATCTACGGCACTCCAAACTATTCTTCAGTTCAGATCATGATGTTTTGCAAGATCAACGAAGTGATTTGCGAGGTCTCAATCGTACTTATATGCTGTCTGAAATCGCATTTGAAAAATTAACCTTTCTAGGATATTGGGGTCAACGCCAACGTACTTTTTTTTTCAGAACAATATTACGGAATTCTTCATTTTTGTCTAAAAATACATTTTTTAAATAAGTTTAAGGTGAATCCTAGAGAGTTTGAGTTGTTTAGTCGAACACCTGTAACTGGAAATAAGAAGAAAAAATAGTATTTTCCATTTAATTCCAACTACCTTTGCTTATCGTGACAGATACGCGTATCTCCCATGCGCGGAGTAACGATCTTTGATGAAGTTTGTCAGAAGCAGATAATTTCACATCTTCGTGCGAAGCTCTGGGAGTGGACGGTAATTTATTGCTAAAACGAATAGAAATGAAGAGAAAGGGTATTGATAGTTCCGTATAGGGCAACGGCAGGCTTTGAAATTGAAAGATACAAGTTTGAAAACGAGCGGAGGGCATTTGAACGGTTGTATCCAATCAGGCACATAACCTTTTTCCATACTACCCAATGCACGGTAGGCAAGGGGAAGGAAATCCCCTTGACTGGTATTTCACATTATCAAATTAGTTCCGGATTTTGCCGCAGAGATGGCGCTGCAGTCTTTCTTTGCCAAATAAAGCCTCAGAGAGTTGCCGGCTTGGGTAAAGTTGATAAGAATGTTAAATGCAGTCACTTGCCAATATTTGATTGGTCCCAAATTGCACCGCAAAGATGGCGCTTTGATCTGTCTTTGCTAAATTAAGCTCTAGAGAGTTGACGTCTTCAGCATAGGTGTTGAGAATGTAAAATGAAGACATTTGAAATATTACATTAGTTCCAAATCGTACCGCAGAGATGGCGCTGCATCCTATCTTGGCCAATTTGCTATCTCTGCGGCAATATCTGGAACTAATGCGATTATTTCACAAGACGAGAAATGACATACTGAAAAACTTTGTTGGAAATAACAACTCTTTAGAGCTTCATTTGGCAAATATAGGCTGTAGCGCCATCTCTGTAGCAAAATCTGGAGCTAATAAGATAATATCAAAAGGCGACACATTATATACTAAAAAGCTTTGTCGAAGACAACAACTCACTAGAGGTTCATTTGGCAAAGACAGACTGTAGCGCCATCTTTGCTGAAAGATCTTCAACTAATCTGATAATGAATAAAGACGACAAATGACATATTGAGAAACTTTGGTCAAGACGGCAACTCTTTACAACTAGTCTGGAATGTTTTGTATGAAATTCTGTGAAAACATCGAAATCAAAACCTCCTTCCCTTAGTAACATTTGCATTAAAAATGGACTTTTTCCGGGTGGTGATAAAAAAAACTAAGACAGATAATTGCTTTTGATAAATTTCCCATGAAAGGTAATTATTTAACCTTACTTTCAGAAAAAATCTTCACCCTTGCGAGCGGCCTTCCGGCAGTTAACCGGAACATTCGCCATGGTGGACAAAAATATGCGTGTAGGCGTGTTTTTAAGTTCATTCTTCGTTTTATTTATCAATTCCTCCTCAGTTTTCGCGACAAAATTGTTGGAGTAGATCTTACGCTTCAGGTTTGCCAAGAAAATCTCGATAGGACGCAGCTGGGGGACGTTGGGCGGGTTCGTCGACTTAATCGATATTCGATATTCAGCGATATTCAGCCGCTCCATCTCCTCCAACGATCGCTTCGAGTAGTGGGCCGACGCCAGATCCGGCCAGAACACCGCGTCTTCACCCTTATGGTATTTCTTGATGAACGAAGCAACTTCCGGCAGGCATTTCGTACTAAAAATCTACCCGTTCACGACCAGTCCGGAGCGAGAGAAGAGCGGCTTTGATATCCCCCTCAGGCTGATTGTCAGCCACAGCAGCACCTTCTTGAGGAACTTGGTGTGTGAAATGAACTTAAATTTGGAGCTCACTTCCTTCGTGGGGGAAGTAAAATACGAAGTGTCCTGCCAGTCGTTGCCATCCAGGGTGAGATAGGTCTCGTCGTCCATCACCACCGCCACGTCGCGATTCGCCGGGAAAATCGAGTTGACCATCTTATTCAGCCGCTGCCGCTGCGTCATTGCCTGCAGCTCCGAAGCCATTGGACGCGACCTCCGCTTCCTAACATGTATGTTCAAGTTCGCCAGGTACTTTTTCACTATTTGGCCGATTGATCCGACCTTCCGGCCAAGCGCACGCAGCGATGTAGCCACTTTTCCCTCGGCCTTTCTCTTCAGCATTCTTTGGAGCTTCTTGTCGCCTGGGGGTCGTCGGTCGCCTGGAACCGGGCTTTCTTTCGATGCTCTGATTGTTGTCTAATAGTGCCAAGATGTTGTAGATGCCGGAACGGGCGTACCCGGCGTCCACAAAGTGCCGCACGATGCCCGTTTTCGATGCGGTGGGGTGCCGTTCTTTGAACGCGCACACTCCTGAACGGAGTTGCTTCACGGTTTTTGCCATCACGGTTAGAGTCGACTGACAGAGCTGTCAAATTTTGTCTGCTGACTCATGGGTTACTATGATTGATGCTGCGTGTGTAGTTTTGAATTATTTAAAATGAAGTTCGCCTTGGCAGGGCAGTTGTCAGTAATGCGGACGGTTATTTTCGAGCACTAATTTGGCTGAAAACTTCAGCTAGCCAGTGTCTGTTTAATTCCTTCGTGGATTCCTGGATGAACAACTCAATTCACATTTGGGAACTTTTTCGGACTTTAATTACACTTTTCCACCTTGATAGCTACCGGTTATCGTTGCCATTAATGAAATTTATGGCTTGGATGTAATGGGATTTTAAACATTTATGCTAATGCCTTCACCGTCGTCGTAAAGATAGCTGTAAACGAGAGGAAGTGCCGAATCTCATTTTATACCGTGCCCGTGGTGTGAATCTCGTGTCTTATCTGACTCAAGATGGGTTGGAGGTAGATAAAACAGTGATGAATTTGCACCACTAGAACGGTTTCAGCTCCTTCAGATGAAGCTACCATTTGAAATCGTTCCACTCCTCATTGCCAACAACCGAAACCGAACTCCATCATTCATACCTAATAACCACAATTACATCGTTTCATTGTTCTTTTTCTTCTTCTATTCCTTTCCCAGGTAAGAGGCTCCCCACCGTGGCTCCTGATTGATTGCTATTTACCTATTCACCTTCGACGATAATGATGCCGGAGTTCCACACATCCCACGAGTCAACAGAAACAGCAGCGATACTCCGTAAGTCAATGAACTAGCCGACCCAATTGAAAGAAGGGGGGATGGCCACATCCAAACAATCATAAAATCGTTACTAATTCAAGGGGCCGACCCAAGAGGGGAAAACGACCTGCCTTTCTACCGTTCAGCCTGGAAAAACAATCCACCGGAATCAGCATCGGAATTGATTTCCCCTGTGGAACGAACCGAGGCACCGACCGGCCATCGTCGTTTCGTTTCAATTTGACGAAATTTAATTGAATCTCGCAACGGTCACATTCACGGTCGGTCCTTTGGCGGCGGTTTTGCGAAATGGGGGAGGGTGGGTTTGGGAAAAGTCAAACTTGTATTTCTTTTTTTTTTCGGCGAATTTCGTCAAAAACCCAGCAGCCAAGCGCTTTGATGGATTGGAGTTGATTTTGTGTGGCGATGCTTTCCAAATTGGATTGTGTTGTGAGGGGGGGGGGGGGATTGTGAAGGGAATGAATTGGAGGGAGTTTGACAGGTTTTTTTTTCATGGTTAGATGGTTGGCTTTAGAATGATTGGGTGCGATCGTGCACAAATAATGCTGGTTTTGATGGAATTAAATTTCCTCTAACCGGATTGAGGGTAAGTTGAGAGTATTTACGTTTGATGTTTGAAGTTTGAAAATGAGTCATATGTTTTTTCTCTCTAAGAGATTATGGCAAAAGTATA
>JASCZW010007855.1:0-58649 GCA_034211315.2 Aedes japonicus
TTGCACTACAAAGTCCAATGCTCATCGTGCCACAGAACGTTTCAATCTTTGAACCTAAAAGAATCAGAAGCAGCCGAAAGCAGAAAGTTTGAAACAAGAAGCATCGATAGGGGCATCTTAAACGGCGATCCAAATCGTGGTGTTAGACCCACTGTGCAGCAAGTAAGCGGTAAGCCTACCTCGCTAGAAGGTAGTACCGAACCGCTGTCATTATGACAGTGTACAACGACTGACAGGCATGAGAAAAAGGAAAAAGAGACTGAATCAATTGGACAATAGTCGATGAAAAGTGCGCAGAAATGGATTAGCCTTTTTGAAACTTATAATATTCTTAAATTAGTTTGCCTAAATGTACTTTAACTAATTCTAAAGCTGAATTAAAATACCTAAAAGTAAGTTCCTTATGATCTAAATTAAATTAAAATGCTTACACTTTTGATTGTTATTTTTGTATTCTCCCCAGCGCGGAAGTAACGATCTTTGATGAAGTTTTTTTCCAGAAGCAGATAATTTATCATCTCCCATGCGCAGCGCTCAGAGCGGACAGTAATTTTATTGCTAGAACAAATAGACATGAAGAGAAAGTGTATTGATAGATCCGTATAGGGAACGGCAGGCTTTCTCCCCCTTGCCTATCCTGCATAGGTAGTATGACAAAGGGTTATGTGCCTGATCGTATACTACTGTTCAAATGCCCTCCGCTCGTTTTCAAACTTACATCTATTCAATTTTCAAAAGCCTGCCGTTCCCTTACGGATCTATCAATACACTTTTCTTCATGTCTATTTGTTCTAGCAATAAAATTACTCGTCCGCTCCTAGCGCTTCGCATGGAGATGATAAATTATCTGCTTCTGGAAAAACTTCATAAAATGCTTATGCTTACAATTATTATCTAATACTAGCCTACAAACCCGTTCAAGCCCATCTGCTCAGAAAGCACATGTATACGGAAGAAAAATTTTATTGAGTATATTCTGAGGTGTATTTGTGAGAAGAAAAGTAACCGAGTTTGCTGCGTGTGATGCTGGTGGTGTACAAAAAGTTGTGTTACTCGCCTCGAATGCTGATAATTACTTCTAGTTGCTCCCGGTGCTAGTAAATTGCCTTTTCGTTTTATATCTAAATAACGCATGCTTGTCTTAGTTTTTTTTACAGCCACTGCATTTTCCGGAAAACACTGACTAGATCGAAATGCGGAGGTTCCGAGATTCCGAATAGTATTTCGATTGCTCGTAAATGAAAAGTAATGAAGTCTTTAAAGTGATCATCAAGATAAGCACTTGCAAATAGCTCATACAGATAAATTTTGGAGAAGCCTCTAGTTGTCGCATAATGTCCAGGAACACCTCCCTTGGCATGCGGAAACGCACAAAGTGCTTCTCATTGTAGGTTTGCGTGTCGCTAAAGTAGTCCTCGAACAGCTTTTGATGACCGGAACGGAAATCACGGTCGACCTTGGAGGTCCTCCAGGATGTGGCCCTCTCCGTTTCGACTCTTATTTATCCGCTGCCAAAATACAAATCAGCATTATCAAATATCGTTTTGATGAAATGCATGCATTCACACACTCACCTTAAGCCGAAAGAACAAGTATTCCTTCTCGTCAGCTAACGACGCACTTCTGGCATTAAACATTATTTTGTCAAACCAAGCAATGGCAAAATGTTTGTGGGGGACACAATTTTATACGGTGCTTGAAGAGGAAGTATTGAACCAATCTGACACATCCATTCGAGTCCGAATATTTGGTAAGAAAGCTATGATCTGTCAAGCAAGCTACATGTGGCTGTGGTAAGATTTCGCAACCCTTCATCACAACTGCTTCGACGAACAATGAAATATATATCAAAAAGTGTTAACAAAAAGTTGTCCTCTGGCAGGATCTTGCGTCTTGCCATTACACGAAATCAACGGCTGATTGTTATCCCACCAAGAATCAGCAGCGAAGCCTCGTTGTCTCATCAAGGATGAAGGGGCTTACGTCAAGGTGAACTTCCGACAGTTTCCTGGGCTACCGTTCTTCACCGCCCAGCACCAGTTTGATGTTCTGGACTTCCAGGATAAAGGAACTTTAAAAGTTTGCCAAGAAATACATAATTTGGCAAGCAATCTGCTCATTTGGCTAACGGAGTGCGCCTTTCGTGACTACCGGGACTGTAAACGGGGAGATCTACCTCAAGGAGTGTCTATAGAAGCGTGTGCATCCTCTGTTGAAGCAACACTAGGCTCTCCGATCTTCTGGCCGGATGTGGCATCGTGCATCTATTCAAATGTTGTCCTGAAGTGGTACAAAGCCAACGGGGTCACTTTCGTACCCAAGGACCCAATAACGCCCATCGGAACTAAGGCCCATCGAAAAATACTGGACTATTATGAAGCAGGCACTAAGGAAGCATCCCAAGCAGGTCAAATCTGAGGAAGACATGAAGAAAAAGTGGGTTTATTGTTTAGAAGTTTGAAAAGGATCTGTCAACAAGGTAATTTTCTTCAACGTTTTTTCCGTGATGCAATTTGATGTAGGACACCCTTTAGATTGCAAATATTGAGAACACTAACCTGAGGTATCACTTTGATGTTAACAAAATTTCTAATAAAAATGTGATTTCCATCACTTGTAGTATTTTTACAGAAAACTTGGTGCATCCATACTTTCTGGGACAGTCTCTAACCATCGCTATGCGTATGTACCCTCGATCCTTTCCAGCAAACCTTGCTACGGAACCTCAATAATTCGAAATAAATACAGGTGCTTCCCAAGATGTTGAGAGATTTACAGTTCCATGCTTCGAGTTTCCAATCGTTAATCCGTTTTCGCTGCTTTGATCTATGCCGATTTTCCGGTCCGCATTAACATAGTGTGTTTCTAGAACCTACATTAATTAACCCCCTGACTCGCCGGAGGACCATCGTGCACAGCACTGGTTAAGAATCCCATGCTGGTACAAGGGCAATAGTCATCCGTCTCTATCATGGAAAACAGACGCTGGATTGAGACGCCCCAAACATAGAAAACAGACGCTCGGATAGGCCGTACCCTTCAAAGAGAGAAGACATCGCTCAAAATTCTTTGTCTCAGTGCACCATTAAAATTACACTGATCAAGTAGTCCGTGACGGTTTGACAGGATCGAAAAGCTGCGTATCGCAATATGATGTCCTCGTTTGCTGGAAATACATCCTACCGGGAGCCGCGTCACGCAAAATTCTTGGCATTTGTAAAACCGTAGATTAATTATTGTTATTATTAAATGGCTAAAATTGAAACTCGCTAACGATTTCTCGATTCCAGGAAGACTGCAATTACATTCATCATTTGAACAGCTCGGAGAAGTGTAACTTCGTCAAGACGACGGAATCCTGCCGGGAAAATGTGTTCTACTTTGATTATACGTACTTCCTGTTCTGCACGATCGGCGAAGAGAACGGCTGGCAGTTCAATGCGGGAATAGCCTTGTTGATGTTGATTCTGTTAGTTTTGTTTACCGTGCTGGCAACGACGGCGGATCAGTTGTAAGTGGTAATTTAACTACGGCGAACTGTCATTTAAATATAACACGATTTGTTCGAAAATCTAGCTTCTGTCCCGTACTGGCCGTGATAGCCAAAACGTTCCGAATAAGCGAAAGCGTCGCAGGAGTAACGATCTTGGCCTTCGGTAATGGTTCGCCGGATCTTTTCACGGCGATCAACAATCCCCAAAGCGACACTGAGCTGATGTTCGGTGAACTGTTGGGAGCGGGCATGTTCGTCATTGGCATTGTGGCCGGCGCCATACTGATAATCAGACCGTTCCAGCTAAATTCCGCCGCAATAGTGCGGGATGTGTTGTTCTTTATCATTGCCGTTGCGTGGATCTCGGGTTGCGCATACGATCAACGGTTCTCGCTGTCGGATGCTATCGTGGTGGTGGTGATTTACGTACTCTATCTGATCGTAGTTGTGATTGATTTTTTCGTGTTGAGGCAAAGGTTTCAGGAAGCGGAATCACAAGGTGTTTAATTTGTTTTCGAGACTTAATGGAAAGTTGTTTGTAACGAGGATTCCCATTACAGTATCGTTATCGGGAGAAGTTCCGGATAGTGACTCTTACTATAATGAGCTGCGTGGAGAAGCGGAGATGGTCATACGATCACCCACCGTTGGTTCGGAGCTGGACATAACCAAGACAAGAATAAGCGTCTTTCAGAACGTGCATCAACGAAGACCGCCGCGAAATCACTATCTTTTCCTGGACTTTCTCGAACACATCATTCCGGTTGATCGTGATGAATGGAACGATAGCGCCTGGTTCTGTAAGCTGCTAAGCATTTTGAAGGCTCCCGTAGTGTTTGTTTTGCTACTGACAATACCCATAGTGGACTACACTGCCGTTCGGCATGGTTGGACGAAACTTTTGAACATCCTGCACTGGTTGACGCTGCCGATGACGATGCTGTTTTTGAGCGGATGTAAACAAGAATTTCTTCAACTATTTCTGATGTCTTATGAGTCCTAACAACATTTCCTTTTATCAGCATTTTTCGACACTGTGTTTAATTGCCCCGCATGGGTCTGGCTCTCGGTTTGTTCCTCGACGTTGATGATTGTGCTGTTCTTCACATCCAGAACTGACCGACCTCCGCGGTATCACATGGTCTACGCACTTGTGGCCTTTGTCGGATGCATCCAAGTAATTTACGTCGTAGCTCAGGAAGTGGTCTGCCTGCTCGTCACACTAGGACTTGTGCTGAAGCTCTCCAAATCGATGCTTGGCCTCTCGGTGCTGGCCTGGGGGAACAGCATCGGAGATCTTTTTTCGAACATCACATTGGCGAAGCGAGGGTATGCAAAAATGGCTTTCGCAGCTTGCTTGGGAGGACCGCTGTTTAGTAAGACACTAATAATTCATTAACACAGATCAGATCACCAATCGTAATATCTAAATTTTAGATCTCTGCCTTGGACTTGGATTAACCATGATTGTCAAGGCGTCGGCAACAGAAGATCACGTGGCGTTTGTAAGTAGTCGTTTGACATACCTTGAACTAATCTTACCCCATCATTTCCCCCCCACAGTCCCGCGAAGGAGCCATGGGTGAAAACTGCGAATGGTTCCTCATTCAGCTCCTGTACACGCTCCTGTTTGTGCTGCTGTTGAGCGACTTCCAGGGTCGCCAAAGTACCGGCGTAATCATGATTACCATCTATGTCATATTTTTCCTGTTCTGCCTGCTGGGGGAGCTGGAAGTGATTCATCCATTCGGAACCGACCACTTCGACGAATTTCTTTATCGAATTGGAAGCTCTTGAGTGTGCTCGGTAGGATTAAATATTGCGCCTTTAGTTAGTTCGCGCTCGCTCGCTATCGCAAAAGCTCGTTCAATTTGGCTCACAATATAATGCGGCAGACTCTCCGTTTGGCAAGAGGCAGTAGGTGCGTGGACTTTCGAATTAAAGGTCACAATTTGCAGCTTATCACCGGGAATATCATTAAGGTTGAGTGGCAGCAGCTTGTGCACCTAGTCAGTCAATCAGTCGCGGTTAGAAGACAGTTGTTGGTGGATGGCAGGATAAGATCACTTGCTGCGGTAAAATTGTGTTGTTTGCTTGTTTTGAAGAGATAGCCACCAAGTTTAGTACCAATTTTGTGTGCGAAGTTCATTGAACGTTGTTGTGCTTGTTGCAATTGAGAACTAGTTTGCAGAGTAGTTGAGTGAGAGCATGCCGTCGCCAGTTGTAAATAAAGATCTGCAGAATGAACGCAGCAAGTGCACGTTCAATCAGGAGGAGTTTACTCTCTGGTGGGTGGGCGGAGAGGAAAACCTGAAAGAGAAACGATCGAGAGGTGAGCATGTTTGTTATGATGGTTGTTTCGGTTGTTGGGTTGAGCAAATCTTGACTTGCGAGGATCGATCTCTGAGAATCGAATAGCGATTGCAATGAACACGGGTTGTTTTGAGGGTGCACACAAGCCGCGGGGTGATAATGTTATCATGTATAAATTTGCACATTTAGTAGTCGCGATAAGCTGGATCTTAAAAAAAAAAACGAAAAACTGTGGTATGGGATGGGGAACTTATCTCATAAGGTGCAAATTTTTTGTCAGTCATCTACGAATAAAAGCTATTTTTATATAACTTATAGACTGGCAATTATCTGAATTATATAGATCGTACTTAATCATTTTTTCCCCATGTTGGGTATATTCATCACTGGGACCATTTCTTACACACCAAAAAATGATCAAGGATTTCAGCATAATGATTTACTGAAAAACCATCAGCAATATTACGTTTTACTGAAAATTATCAATTTGGTTTGTTTTTACTGAAAACCAGTAAACTGACCCAGATTGCTGAACACTTAGCATCTTTCACTACCTGACTGTCAGCCTGTCAAATTAATAAAAAGAAAAGAAAAGAAACGCTTTCATTGTTATGTCGGCAGCGCTCGTACAATTTGCCAAAAAAAAAAATCTATCCCGTGGAGTCAAGCGTGCAGTTCCTGGATCACAAATAATCGTAAACTTTTTGGATCGTATTAACGACTGGATCAATGTATGAGCTAACACATTTTTCAAAACATATATTTCTTTGAAAATAATACTGATCATCTTTTTTAGCCTGAAGACGACGTCGAAAAATTCGCTTCTGGCTACACGAAACTCCCGATCCTTATCATTAAACCGACGTGTATTTCCGGTAGGATGTGATATCCCGCGAGCATTTTTACTGCTGGTGCAAACATATTAAACATTCAAATTGAAGTTTGAGCCGTCTCTCGCAATTTTTTTCTCTAGAGCTGTTTTGGCCGTGGACAATGTGACTACAACCGTGAATATCTTCATGTTTGAGCTAGACTAAGCAAGTTACTGAAATATAAATGAAAAAAAAAACAATAAAATATGTTTTTAATAATCGTGAACATGAAATTGAAACCAGAAAACTGATTTTTCAGTAAATTGACAATTTTTACTGAATTTTACCAGCAAAGTACCGTCAATTCACGAAACAGCAAAAATTGCTGAATTTTCAGTAAATTGATAGTTTTTACTGAGTTATATCAGCAAAGTGCCGTCAAATCACGAAACAGTCAAAATTGCTGAATTTTCAGCAAAAACCAGATGTATACTGAAAGTTCAGCAAACTTCTGTCAAGTAGGATGACATTTCGCATTCCTGAAAAAAACAGTAATTTTATATTACTGAAATGATTACTGAAATTTTGCTGATTTTCAGCGAAAAAAATTTGCTGTGTAGATCTATTTTGATATATTCCTCGTTTTGATGTTGATATTATATCAGTATGCCGTATCACTATTATTGATCTCCATCCTAAGAGAACAGGCAGACACTCCACAGCATGGTTCTGGTCCTATGAATTGTTGGGATGATCCGCGTCTTGCTAACATGTCGTCTTTTTTATTCCCTGAGTTCCGCAGTGGCCGGGAACCCAATATATGGGGTTGATTATGGAAGTCTAGTCGAGCAACTCGACTCGACACTTGTCACTGTCGAGTCGAGTAAAATTGCACATTACAGAAACCGACTAAAACTGATCGAGTCGATAACGGAGGTCAACTGTTAACTATAATGTTGAAACTTTTCCAAATGTCTTTGAAATATTACATCATGTAGTAATTCGGGACTTTCATCAATTTAGCTGTCATTTTTGAGAGCTGAAGAACAGGTATTGACATTTTTCACTCTTGTTTTGTGAATTTCTCTAATGTTTTTGTTAATCAGAAAAACTCATTGGGGCGATGTGCCAATGTTGCGATTTGAAATACCTTGCGGGGAAGTTATTAATTAATGTGTGGACAAGTGTCAATATACATATTTAAAAAATGATACAGAAGAGGGGTTATTATCTAGTCATCACCAATTTATACGTGATAATACTGAAGCTATTGACAGTACTACATAATTCTTTAAACATTTAATATTAAAGGTTGCTGTATAGATATGCGTTGATCGGTCTCACTTTAACGACTTTATCTCGAAGTTCTCTGACCTTCTGGTAAAGCATTCAATCTTTTTCCTAACCTTCTGGTATCCTGAGTAGGGACTTTTTCAGAATCGAGTATTTTTGTTTTTAATTTTTGGAGGATTCATTGAACTTTGGAAGAATTCTCAAAACTTTTTTGATATGGATGATTTGCTAAGCTTCTTGTTTTTTTATACTTCTCTGCTAAACTTCAGTGAAGTTTTCTTGACGATCAAATCTCTCAAACGAGGTGAGATGGAAACCAAGGAATTGTGATTCCTACATGAGGTTGTGTCCTAGCTCAAAGAACGATGGGAACGGTTGGGGAGATGGTGTTCACCATATTTTTATATGGTGCCATAAGCAATGAATATCATTATGATCATATGAATGATTTTAGTATTGACTGCTTCTTCTGTTTGCCAGTGATTTTTCCTTGAATTCCAGGGAAGCTCTTTTCTGATCTTCGACAAAGCTCTTTGCTGTCAAAATTCTGGGATGTTTACTCCTGAAGTTTAATCAAGTTTCCTCATGAACGTCTAGACAGTAACTCCTGATTTTCTTGTAAATATACATCTAACAACCCAACCTCACCTTCCAGTGTACTTCCAGAGCAGTTCATAATTTTTTTTGCTGAACTTAGTTACTGTCTAAACTTCTGATGAGTCTCATCCCACTGCAAGGAAAACCTCTCCAAAACTCTGGGAAAGTTCTCTCCAGAATTTCTTGAAAAATATTCTTAAATTTCTTGGAAGTTTGTTCCTAAATTTCTGAGAAGTCCTCTTCGGAACTTTGTGATAGTTGTCTTCTGAACTTCGGATAAGTTTGCTCCTGAATCTCTGAGAAATTCCAACTTTAGCAACTAGTAAGTATCTCCTATACTTCTGAAAAGTTTCATCCTGTTTTTCTCAGAAGTAACAACCCAAACTTTTGGTATTCCTGAGCTTCAAGACTTTGAGCTTCGAGGCTCATTTTGAACTTCTGAAATGTTCGATTCTGAACTTCAGGAAAGCTCTCCAGCACTAATGATTGCTTACGAGCTTATTCTATTTTAACATCCGATAAATCTCATACTGAACTCCGAGGAAAATTTTATCAAAACTTTGGGAAAGTCTGCTGTAGAATTTCTAGAATTCCCTTAAATTTGTTGAAAGTTTCTTCCTGAATTTCTAAGAAGTACTTTTTTTGATCTTTTGGGTAGTTTTCTCCTGACCTTATGTGAAGTTTGTTCCTGAAATACTGAGAAAACCTTGCTCAAACTACTAGGAAGTACCCACTATTCTTCTTGAAAGTTTCTTTCTTTTCTTTGTAGAGGTTTCTTCATGAACTTTGAGAAATCCTCATTCTGAAATTCTGAAATTCAGAAATGTTCTCTTTTGAACTTTGGGAAAGCTCTCTAGCATTTGTGGAAAGTTACATTGGGAAGTTTATTTTGGAACTTCTGATAAGCCTTTCCCTGAACTTCAGAGAAATTATCTCTTGAATTTCCAGGACGTTCTGAGCTTTGTGGAAGTTTGTTTCTGAATTTGTGAGAAATATTAGATAACGCCCTCCCTGGTTAGTTTCTTCCTGAACTTCGGGAAAGTTTTTTTTCCTGACGTCTGAGAAAACTCCAACACTTTGGGAATGTTCCAAACTTCCAAGAAGTCGTCTCTCCTTAACTTCTTAATGAAGCTCTGAGAAGTCCTCTCCTGATTTTCTGGGAAGTTCTGTCCTTAACTTCTGGGAAATATGATCTTGAACTTCGAAGATGTTTGGTCCTGAATTTTTCGGTATATCCCTTTTTGAACTACTTAGAGCTTTTCTTTCTATGCTTCAAGAAATCTAGGACTTATTTCATAAAACACTTAACTCGTGGGTCGATTTGCTAACCCCATGTTCATATGTACTGAAATAAGGCGTTTAGAAGTACCTTAGGAAAAACCCAAGGTTCTGAGATTAATTTAAAAAGCTCATCACTTTTACTACTGTTCTGAGTTTCCGTCTGGGTTTGCGAACTAATGTTAGGATCACAAACGAGAAAATGAAATTTACTTTTTGTTATTCCGAGTCAAGGTTCATTGGTGGTCCTAATGAATTGAGCTCTTGGTTCCTACCACTCTCTGTTAAGCATTAATTTTACTGGCTCCATGCCACAAAGCCTCTTACGATATCCACATTACATTTAATTAGTTCAATGAGCTATTCAAACTGACGGTAATTTGTTTTGTTTGTAATAAGATAAGACATTTTTTGCTAGAAGTAAATTGTTTTTCTGTTAATTCACCTGCAAAAAAAAACTGGTTTAGTGTATTTCTTATCTTACTAAATGAATTACCACGAATCGATAAAAATCGCAGATCAAAACAAACTCTTAAACGACAAAATGTGACAGATCACTCACTAGTTTCTGAGCGATCGATTGCGTCGACCAACTCGACAAAATTTCGTCGATCTCGACATCTGTAATAGCCAAATCGCTCTGTCGAGCAAAGTGACGGTCTACTCGATTTCTATAATTGGCCCCTATGTTAACTTGGTTTTTACAGGCCAATTAGCACATTCCCATATAAGTGTTTAGAATTAAATGTTGCTTCAAGAACAGCTTGAAACACGGTTGGCCATTTACCCATAGATGTTGAGATATCTACTCCTGGCCCAGTTACCCCTGCTCCCACAAGATTGTCCAATCTTGAATCGTCTGTATAGAAGACGATTGATCCTGGACGAATATTTGGCCCTCCATTTTCTCACAGATCACGACCAGGATTTGTCACATTGTATATGCGACTGAAGTTGTAATTTGTTTCTTACTAACAACTTGCTCTAGATGTGGATTCCAATTAAGTTTGCTGTCAAGAGTTACGCCCAGATACTTGACTGCGAAAGTTTTAAAGGTGTTCCTTTCAGTTTTATTTCTGTGATAGAAAATTTCCTCTTTCGTGTGAACGGTACAATAGTAGTTTTCAAAGGGTTTATATTTAACCCTTCTTTGGCACACCACGATGAAACATAATTTAAAGCATCTTGTATTCTCTCTGAAATGTTATGGTCATATAGCGTCTCGTTCATAGTTTTTGTGGGCGTTAGGGGATCGCTAAGAAAGAGGATGAATCAATCATAAATACACAACAGTTTGTAAGAATTGCACGTACTTCTTGAGTTCCGTTCTCTATCTATACTGTCATGCTGTCTGACACAAAAGTATCAAAAATCTTTGAAAGTAAAACAAAACAATCGCCTGGTTGCTAGGCGTAGCCAAAACAACACGATTGAACCTTCAAATTACCGTGGCACACATGAGCACCTACCGGCACCATGATCAGAACATCAGGGATCATCGTAACGCTTAGAGACACACTGAAAAGAATGGGAACAAGAGATACTGTGCTGAGCGACTCACCCCTTGTGTAAAACTCTTACATTATTAAACGAGACTTCATCCTGAACACACGTCTTTCTCTAGAGGTTATGTGCCCAGTTACGTCCGCCCTCTGAAGGTGAAACAAAATTGGTATCAAGCATTCAAGTTCGTTACGGAATTATGGAGAAGACAGAAGTTACGAGGTCGAGTGCGACCAAAGTCGGGATTGTCCAGTTTGCAGGCGAAGGATACGACGTATGGAAGTTCCGTGTAGGAACGCAGTTGTCGTAATGGCTCGTAATGCTGAAGATGGAAGAAGGAACACTGGTTATGGGCCATTTCCGTCGATTTGACGAGTTAGTTCGCCAGTTGAAGGAAGCTGGGGCTACTGTCAAGGATTTGGATGCCGTAAGTCAGCTTTTTATCTCGTTGCCATCGTCGTATGATGTTGTCGCAACGGCTATGGAGAACCTCGAAGATGACCAGTTGAAGTTGGACACGATGAAAGCGCGCGTTTGCTGGCTGAAGAGCAGAAACGATCGGGAAGAGAGAATAGTTCCAAAGTGAATGGTGTTTCGGATGGATCTTTATAAGCGGTTGCAGCGAAGCCGGTAAGAGGAAAGAAGAAAAGTAAGTTCCAATGGAAATGTTTTGAGTGTGGTGAACAAGGTCACAAGAGGTTTGCTTGTCCGAAGATTAAACACCGACGTGATAAAGCACACGTAGCGACCGTACCGGTGGATAGAGAAGTTGCGTTGGTGCTGAATCAGGAAGGAAGGAGAGATCTGAAGAAGGAATCGGATATGGAGTGGATCCTTGACTCAGGAGCAAGTCGTCATATGGCGTACAGTGAAGAGTTTTTCCACGATCTCTCAGAGTTTGACTATCCGCTGGTGATTGAGAGTGCGAAGGAAGGTGAAAAGCTTGTTGCTACTAAAGAAGGCACTGTGAAAGGAAAGGTCCTCCCGGATGGAAATTGTTTGACGCTGTCGTTTGGAAATGTGCTGTGTGTGAAAAACGTCAAGTTCAATCTGCTGCCTTTGTCGCGTTTGCTGAAAGCCGGAGTAAAAGTTGAGTTCAAGCCTGATCGAGCAGTGTTGTCCAAGGATGGTGAAACTGTAGCAGTGGCTATGTTACGTGGAAACCTGTTCTACTTGAACATGAAATTGGTGGCTCTGCTATGCTTGCGAAAGATAATGAAGCTGACTTGGAGTTATGGCACAAACTGTTTGGACACTTGAGCTACAAGAATGTACGACGGCTGAAACAGTGCGAAATGGTTGAAGGACTTGGTGAAGTTATGAATGATGGCAAGTCGTGTGTGGAAAGCAAGATGGTTCGATTGCCGTTCAACAAGAGTCGACCGAGAACAACGAGACCATTGGAGCGCGTCCGACTAAGTCGAGTTATTAGTACGAGACACTGAAGAAGTCTGCACATTGTAGACGAAATACGCGTATCTGTCGAAGATAAGCAAAGGTAGTTGGAATTAAATGGAAGATACTAATTCTTCTTCTAATTTCTAGTTACAGGTATTCCACTAAACAGCTCAAACCCTCTAGGATTCATTTACTCGTAGTTCCTGGCGATTTGCGGACGATCGTGCAGCTGAAGCGAGAATTTGATATGACGGACTTGAACGAACTACATCACTTTCTGGGCATCAAGATAGAACGTGACAAGGAAGATACTATGCATCTGTCCCAAGAAGCACTAATCCGAAAAAATCTAGTACGTTTCGGAATGGATGGATGTAAACCTGTCAACACACCCGCTGAAACTTAGTTGCAGCTTCGAATGAATACTGGAAGATGCAGCTATCCATATCGCGAACTGGTTGGCAGTCTAATGTTCTTGATGCTGGGCTCACGTGCTACGTTGTGGACTATCTAGCAAGATGCCAAGATGCTGTAGGAGATGAACACTGGAATCATGCAAAGCAAATCCTGTGCCATCTTTAAGCAACTAAGAATCTCAAGCTGACCTTCGTGAGGAACCCGCATGAACAACCAGTCACAGTGACGAGGTAGATCGTAAATGCGTTTCAGAATACCTGGTTAAGGTGTTTGGCTGTACTGTCGTGTGGTCATCCAAGAAGAAGCGTACGGTAGCTATGTCATCCACGGAAGCGGAGTACATCGCGATAAGCTCTTCTGTTAGCGAGACGATCTGGCTTACTGTACTACTATCGGATTTGCATGAACCAAAACTGTATCCTGTACCAATCTACGAGGATAATCAAGGTGCTATAGCTATGCCAGAGAAGGAGGAGACTAAGCGTGTCAAGCATATTGATGTCAATTTTCACTTCATCCGAGAAGCTGTTGTAAACGGAAAAGTTAAGCCTGTCTACGTACCCACCCAGAAGCAAGAAAAGCAAGAAGCAGATATTCTAACAAATCTCTTCCGGCCCCGGCTTTAACGATGTTACGAACAAAGATTGGATTGGAGACCATCAACTGAGAGGGGGTGAAGAGTTGGATCGGAGGAGCAGTTGATTCGGTTGCTACCGTAGATATCTAATAGTTGTTTACTTGCTATCATTCTGAACACACGTCATTCTCTAGACTTTCTTATTAGCCTTTGGAATAAATAAAACCTTCACTTGATGCCAGGTTTTCGGAATATAATTCAACTTGCACTCAACAAGTCTTTGAGAATAAGTGTCAAAGTTTCCTTACCTTTCTGAAGTAGTACTGGAAAAATTTCATCTCTACCTGGTGACTTGAAAGGGTCAAAAGAATCTATCGCCCACCCGACTCGTTTTTCTGTAAAAATAGTATTGGCCAGATTTTGCGCATTTGTCCTGGCAGTCTCTAATTCAGCTGATTGATTTGTTGTAATTTGAACTCTCATGTTGGTTTTGCTAGAGTCAGTTTGCACCGCACGTAGCTCTTGGTCATCATTTATATTGGGTATTGAACATGGAAAGTGTGTTTTCATCATTATTTCTTATTTTTCATTCACAGAACTAGTAAAAGTGCCGTCCTCCTTCTTAAGAGTTCCTAGGCCATTTGAATGATCTTTTCATAGGAGTTTTGAGTATCCTCCTAATTCGTTAACTCCAACGATAAGCTTTGAGTTATACAACCTCCAGTTGGTTTTAATGGGATCTCGTATAATTTAAATAAATTGTTGATTAGTTTCATAATCAAAAATGATTTGCTTGTGATCGGACCGAGAGTCTTCCTTCGATACGTGCCAGTTTTTGATTTTGTCTTTGTTGTTTCTTTTGCAGTACGACACGTACTGTACCTCAACCTCTAGTGGAGGTACATCTCCCACGTCGACAGGAAAGTAAGCTGAGACAACATAAACTTCCGTTTTACCATGGGTAGTTGGTACCTCCATCATAATTGCTACGATGTCTCTATTGATGAACTCTGTGATCGGAAAGAAATTTGTTCTTTCGTTTACAAGAATAGCAGCTCTTGGAGCTAGCTGCGCCTCATCATAAATTAACTTACATGATTTTGAAGGAATTCCTAGTATCCTACTTTTGTTGGTCCACGGTTCCTGTATTAGTGCTACAACAAGTGTCCTTCCGTGAAACGTTTGCAAAGCACAGCTGTTGCATCCTTCGCATGATGTAGATTCACTTGGATGAATTTGATTTTTTTGTTTTTTGTTTTTGTTTACTCGTTTTTCAGCATATACTGGGTTGTTCTTCCTCCCCAACATTGGTTCTGCGGTTACCAGTTGATGAACTTGTCTTAGCCTGGAGCTCTGTATTCCGGCGCTGGTCCGTTATTTGTCATTCGATCATAATTTTGTCCTTTACTGACTGTTTTTGTAGTATGACCAGAATCTAGTTTTTGTGCTCTTGACACCACTTGATCTTGAAGTTTGATCTGAGAGATCAACGATCATTCTATTGTCACCAATTTCTTCATGGGTCTTATCAGAGTTATGGTCACTCCTATGTTTTGGTTTCCTACTGTTTCCATTAATTGGATCATTTGATTTTGTTTTTTCTGCTAGATTTCTCTTTTGAAATTTCTTCCTAATTTGGGCATTTCCAAATTTGAAATCTAGCATAAAATTACAATCTTTTATGGAGTTCATAGAAACTCCATCCACAGTAAAGACGAGTTCAACGTGCTGTTGGTGTAGAACATTCCACTGTGTTGTGTTATCACTAGGCACTGCCTAATATAGAGTTACGTCTTCTCTATTATGGGCACCGATTCTCTAAACCATCTGCTACTGTCCTCCGAATAATTCAATCCCGTCGTAGCAGAAACACGTCCTCCTCGCTCGCCGCTCGATTCTCCTCGTTTCCAACTCTTCTATATTATTCGCAAAGTCTCCAATACCCCATCATACGTCTATTCGGGGTTAAGGATAACACATAAGAAGGTGTGCACAGAAGATTATTTATATGTATGTATTTCGTCAAGAACCTTACACCTAATAAATTTATGTAATACTGGAAAAGAAGCACCGCATCGACTTAGTTTATTAAGAATGTATAGAATTTGGGACGTTGAGACCTCTTATAGAGGTCCCAACGTCCCACTCAGACATGATAACAGAGATATAATATCATATCAACAACATTTCATCTGGGCCCATATGTCAACAGACTAACCTCAATATCTAGTGAGCATAACTTGCATGCAAGGCGGGATATATAGTTTCATTGAGTCTTGCTTATCACTCGCGAATAAACTTGCACTTAAACAGCGAATAAAATAGCAATATGGGAGCCGTATACAATGACAGAGTTGCCAGAAGCAACTAGTCAGTCTAGTTCGCATAATAATTAAGCACTTACTTTATCATGCAAGGGAAAGGGCGATAAAAAAACAGAGTTAATGAAAATATGGCTTCTGTGTGTAATCAAATTCTTCAATGTTTCAAGAGACCTACTTCGCCAGTCAACCGGAGTTCCAGGATGAAGTTCCTCTGCATTTCGCCTCGCATCAGGAGTTATACGAGCAAACGATTCGCAAGGCAACGGTCATATTCACCAAGGTGAAGAAACTGCTCACCGACCAAGGGAAATACGACGCCAAAAATTATGTGTAAGTAATTCCAGCTCCATTTCCCATTAACAATCAATTATGAGACCTATTTCCAGCCACGTAATGGAATCGCTGCTGGGGTCGGGTTTTATCAAGGAAGGAAACCCACTGGGACTTCATTTTTCCATGTTCATTCCGGCGATCGTTGGTCATGGCAGTGCTGAACAACAAGAGCGCTATCTCGGGAAGGCCCTGAATTGTGAAATTATAGGATCATACGCGCAGACAGAACTTGGACATGGGACATTTCTCAGAGGATTGGAAACGACGGCCACATTCGATCCAAAGACGGACGAAATCGTGCTCAACAGTCCGACGTTGACCTCGTACAAGTGGTGGCCTGGAGCGTGTGAGTTTCGATTTTCTTTTACCATTCTCCTCAAATCATATTTTTCCTATAATTTCAGTGGCTCAAACCGTCAACCATTGCATTTTGATGGCTCAACTCTACTCCAATGGCAAATGCTACGGCATACATCCATTTATGGTGCAGGTTCGTGATTCGGAAAACCACATGCCATTGCCAGGCATCGATATCGGGGACATTGGAGACAAAATGGGTTACAAGGGTGTTAACAACGGCTATTTGGGACTGACAAATGTTCGAATTCCCCGAACTAACATGATGATGAAGAACGCCAAACTTGGCAGGGATGGATCATATGTGAAACCACCTTCGTCGGTGTTGGCCTACGGTACGATGGTCTTTGTGAGGGTACTGATAGTTAAGAATATGGCTCAGTCGTTGGCCAAGTCGGCTACCATTGCTGTGCGATACTCCAGCGTAAGGCGGCAGAGTCCAATCAATCTAGAGTAAGTCGAAAACTTGCTTTGACAATCAACCTTGCCTAACAATTATTTCCCATTTCATAGTCAACCAGAGGTTCAAGTAATCGATCACGTGACCCAACAAGCCAAACTGTTCCCAATTCTAGCAAAGGCAATTGCCCTCAAGTTGACGTCCGATAACCTGTGGCAATTGTACGAGCAAACGACATCCGAGCTGAATTCCGGCAGTCTAGATCGTCTACCAGAGTTGCATGCGATTGCCTGTTGTTTGAAAGTCGTCTCCACATCAGATACGGCAACTGGAGTAGAAGTTTGTCGCCTAGCTTGCGGTGGACACGGATACCTGACATGTGCAAACTTTTTGAACTACTACAGTCTGGCTTCGGCAGCATCCACCTACGAAGGTGAGAACACGGTTCTACTGTTGCAAACTGCGAGGTAAGGTCTACAATCAGTATACCGAAACCTAAACACTAAAGTGGTTTCCGTTCCAAAATCTTCCAGATATCTAGTGAAAATGTGGAACGAAGCAGTCAAGGGGCAACCGCTAGTGCCGACTGTTCAGTATCTGAAAGAGTACGTCGGAGGCTCGGTCAAGCAATTCCCATGGAGTAACTCGTTGGCGGTAATCATTGCTGCCTTCCAAGCCGTTACTGCCAACAAGCTTCGGCTAGCATGCCGGAGTATTGAACGGCGCAAAGCCGGTGGCGCTACTGCGGAGGAAGCTACCAATATGACCGGGTTGGAGTTGATTCGGGTGGCCGAGATTCATGGACGGTGGTTTGTGTTGCAGTCCGCGTACGAGATGTTCGAAAAAGCTTGCCAGAAGGCGACGCCACAGACGGCGTCGGTGATGGAGCAGCTCTGCAAGTTGGTCGTGTACGACGAAGCGCTGAAAATCAGTGGCGATTTGTTGAGGGTGAGTAGGGGTTTTACATAGGTGGCGAACATATTATTTTAATTTGTTGTGATGAAGAGGATTTCACAGGTTTTTGTAGAAGGGGAATGTCGTACACGTAGATTTTCAAGAAACTTCAAAGGGTGTCAAAAATATGTAGTTTTTTAAAAACACAATTCTTTTGATTGCTTCATTGCTTTTTAGCTCATTTAACCCACACAGAGACAAATTTGATAGTCAATTTTACCATTATTGGGGCTTAGTATGACTATTGCAGTATAGTGCTTTTGAACCGACTATGATCGTGGTAAAAACGACCATTAAAAATAATTGATCCAACATTTGCCATAATGTCGGAATAGTCCTTGCTACCATGATCATAGTCAAGAATACCATGAAGTGGTGAATTCGACCATTTCCATGGTTATTGTAACCATTATATGCGATAGTCATCTTGACCATGATTCAATTGTCGGTATAACGATAGAATTTTTTTCAGAGCAGTTGTACACACTGTTATATCCCTATTATATCGATTGTACTTAACTGGTCTAAACTGAACTAAACGTGGTCGTCGAGTTATTAGTACGAGACACTGAAGAAGTCTGCACATTGTAGACGAAATACGCGTATCTGTCGAAGATAAGCAAAGGTAGTTGGAATTAAATGGAAGATACTAATTCTTCTTCTAATTTCTAGTTAAACGTGGTGTACGACCGTGAATCAACTTCGTTTAAATTGGTTTGGTTCCATCCCCCCTACCCGAGCAATGGTTGGCGAACATCACGAAACATGTGTGCCAGTTTTGCTAGAGGTATTGTCATTTAACATGCACGCATAATGGCTGGCCCACAATTGATACGTTGCGGATGCGTTTGCGTGAATTTGACAGTTTTCCCATAGCTTTTCTGGCAAATTTAAGTCAACGCATCCGCAACGTATTAATTGTGGGGGACCCTTCCCGAGCAAAGGATTATACCAAGTTGATAACAAGTTTTAATTCCTGGTTATCATGTTTTGATCACTGAACATGTTATCATTTAGGCTGAATAAACAGCCAAAATAACAGAATGAATAACAAAAAAAAAAAAACTCGTTGAATATCATAATAATAACTTATTTTGTTATCACTGCGAACAACTTGATAACAAGTCCTGTTTTGTAAGCAAATTTATTGAAATAGTTTCAAATTATGTTATCAATTTGAAATCAAATTCTCATGCTAATAACTGAAAAAAATATTTTGATTAAAATCAAAATTTCTTGTACAAATATGCTGGAAATATTAATAGTTTTACAATTCAATTTACACTGATAGGCAAAATAAAGTGCCCACCTCTTCGTTTTTTTTTCAATTTCTCTCATTTACTTGGTTCAAATTAAAGTAAACACAGTGTAGTTTTTTTTCTTATTTTATTTTTTATATTCTTTTTAAGTTTCACTTATGGAATACTGAAAAAAAGGAGTTTTACTTAAAGAAAAAAAAATCAATTTGTGTTGAAGAAAAAAAACAGTGACAAAATAAAGTGCCCACTTCAAAAATCGATATGTTTTCGATAAGTTTCCATTGGAAGACCCCTCGATTGTTTATGTTTTGATATTTTGACATGTTTTGAAGCAAACGGCTCAACCTGGTGCATTTGTATACGTGATCGCATTTGATTCAATTGAAAAAAAATGGAGAACGCAGTGCTTTCGAAAGCAATTCCCTTGTGTTTCCGAAAATTGGTCGTTTGTGATGTGCAAAACGGTGAATCGCACCGGGCTGCCGCTAAGAAGTACAGTATCAGTAAGGCAGCGGTTGGCAAAATTCTTCTGAAGCTTAAAACGTTTGGATCAGTGGTGGATCGCCCTGGCAGAGGCAGGAAGCGGAAAACGGATGCGAGAACGGACGCCAAGATCATGCGCGAAGTCAAGAAGAACCCGAAGGTAACTGTCCGCGAGATCCAGGAAACCCTTCAGTTATCAGTTTCCGGTCGAACTGTTCGTCGCCGTCTCGTAGCAAAGGGGTTGAATAGCAAACTTGCCCGGTAGCGCCCATTTATCAGCAAGGTAAACAAAGCCAAACGGCTTAAGTTTGCTAAGGAGCATGCTGATAAGCCCCTAGAGTTCTGGAAAACGGTTCTCTGGACGGACGAATCAAAATTCGAGCTGTTTAACTGAAAGTGGCGGGTTCGTGTTTGGTGCAGATCGGGAGAGGAGCTTCAGGAGCGCCACATCCAAGGCACGATGAAGCATGGAGGAGGAAATGTGATGGTCTGGGGGTGCTTTTCGTGGGGTGGAGTGGGAAGCATTGTGAAAATCGACGGGATAATGACGGCAGATTCTTACATCAGCATCCTGCAAGAAAATCTGGAGGTTTCGCTGATCTAGACGGGCCTTGAAGAGAAGTTCGTATTCCAGCAGGACAACGACCCGAAGCATACTGCCAAGAAGACCAAGTCTTTCTTCCGGTCTTGTCGGATCAAACCGCTGGAATGGCCTCCACAAAGCCCGAACCTAAATCCCATCAAGAATTTGTGGGCGATTCTCGATGCCAGGGTTGACAAAACTGGTGTTACCAATAAAAATAACGATTTTGAAGCCCTGGAGCGTGCCTGGGAAGAGCTAGATCCACAGCACCTAAAGAACCTGGTCGAGAGCATGTCGCAGCGCCTGCAGGAGGTCCTGAAGGCCAAAGGAGGACACATCAATTATTGAAATGCTTTTATTTTACTTTAATTTATGTTTTCAAATTGATTTTTTTTTAAAAGTAAAACTCCTTTTTTTGCAGTATTCCTTAAGTGAAACTTAAAAAGAATATAAAAAATAAGATAATAAAAAAAATACAGTGTGTTCACTTTAATTTGAACCAAGTAAATGAGAGAAATTGAAAAAACGATGAGGTGGGCACTTTATTTTGCCTATCAGTGTTTAACGTTCCTAAACAATAGTGTGTTCAAAATGAAAACATATGATAACAAAATTTGCCAATGATGGTAACTAAATTTGTTATGCGATAACAGCGGAAATCAAAATGATAACTGGGATAACAGAACTTGTTACGTATATGATAGGGAGTGTATCGAAAATAAGCTATCCACAAACTTTCTCTCAAATTATGTTGAAAACCGATATTTTATCAATACAAAAAATTTATCCTTTATTGTACGAGGTTAAACTTGAACATAATGAAGACCGGATGAAATTTAAGTTATTCCTTCACGAATTTTCGAACTCTGGATCGAATGCTCTTCATCAAGTTCTGGACAAGTGTTGCATCGCATTTTTTGGACGCTTGAGCTCAAATTTTTATGAACTCCTGCATGTCCCCAGCTGCCTTACCAGTCTTCTAGAAGAGCCTCTCCACGTAACGTTCGATGGGTTGAAGCTGAGGGCAATTTGGTGGATTGATATTTTTCTCAACGAGATCTATACCCTTTTCCGCAAGCCAATTGAGAGTGGTTTTGGCATAGTGAGCCGACGCTAAATCCGGCCAAAACAGTGGAGGTGTACTATGCTTCTTATATAAAGGCAACAATCTCTTCTGGAGACACTCAGATCGATAGATCTCCGCATTTATAGTTCCGGTAGTGTAAAAAATGGTTGACTTCAAACCACAGGAACATATTGCTTGCCATACCAGTACCTTTCGACCAAATTTCTCCACTTGAATCGACCTGTCCGCATCGCTCACATCCTCCCCAACGACGGCAGTAAAGTATTGTGGACCTGGAAGGGTTTTTGAGTCCTCCTTTACATAGGTCTCATCGTCCATCAAAACGCATGCATCCGAACGCTGCAAAAGACGCGAATACAATTTCCGGGCCCTTGTTGCTGCTTGCTTCTTCTGTTCTGCACTTTGTTTCGAGATTTTCTGCTTCTTGTAGGTCTTCAGGTGGTTTCGCCTCTTGATACGCTGGATCATTCCGACACTCGTTCCTGCTTTTTTGGCCAAATCATGCTTTTTTGGCCAATATTGACATTGATTTGTTCTTCATGATTAGAGATACCACTTTCTGCTCCAGTTTCGGGTTGGAACAACCGGGTTTTCAGCCTCTTCCTGGTAGCTCATCCAAAGAATAGTGTTCCCCAAACTTATTAATGATGGTTTTAATACTCGCATGATGAATTCCAAACCGATTCGCCAATTATCGCATAGTAATACCCTTCTCACTTAGCCATGTGTCCAGAACCTTAATTTTCACTTCCTTTTCAATACGCGACATTTTGAAAACGCAGAGTTTGAACCGCACAAACAAGTAAACAAAAGATAGCTAACAGTAAAACGCACAGCATGCAGTAATCAGAGCATAAAAACCATCAAAAATACATGCGTACAACGCAAATGTATGTGGATAGCTTATATTCGATACACTCCTTATGAACTTGTTATTTTGCTTTGGTAGGGTTTACTGTTACTTTGCGCGACAAAAAGCTCCCCGAGCTGGCAAGCGCGTTTCTATTTGATACTGTTGTGACTTATTGCAATTGCATTTGTTACATTTGCGCTGGAGCTGTGAATAGGAATCTGATGGAAGCACATGAATATCAGCAATATCATTTATCATTTCATAAAATGGTTGATTTTTGTTTTTGGTGCTACAATTACTTTATCTGATGGCACTAGTCCTAACAATATTGAATACCTCAGAAATGAATATAAATCCGCACGTATTGGATGAATTTCAATTGTCCTGTTTTATAAGTATGACACCGAATACTAGTTAAACACCGATGAATGCAAAGCATAGTCAAAAATGTTTGTTTGAAGATTGTTTTGTTAAGAAGTGGCTGTCAAAAGAAGATAATGTGTTTCAATTGAAAGGGATGAATATAAAGTTAATCATCGATTTTAGATTGAAAGTGAAATTGTATAACCCTGATCCACACTCATACTGTAACACACATACACTGACACGCATACTATTTTGCTACCACTCGGATACGAATCTAAAAACTGAACAAAGATCATTCCATAGTTGCCACCCTTGAGAACCGCACGCATATTTATTGTAGAACCGCACTGTAAAAACCAGCTCTGCATCAGGTTATGGCCAGCATGGCGAAAAAGTGGTGACGCGAAAAGTTATTTCGATAGTTCGCGGTATGTTCGTCCAGAAATGAAAGTTTTCGGTCGTTTTTTGGCGAGTGCAATGAAAGGGGAATTACAATTCGACATGGAGTTTTCATAAGGGCCGATATCGCTTACGTAAACAATGGCTTCTTCCTTAAATTTCTTGACAATGCAAACGCGCTTAAGTAATCTACCACTTCTATTGTAAAGAGGAACCCCTCTTCTGTACTATCATCGTGGTGATTCACTATGATTAATGTAGCATTCTCGAGAAATTTGCAGAAGAAGCCATTGTTTACGTTTGCGACATTGGTCCTTATGAAAACTCCATGTCGAATTACTCGACGTGGCGATTCTAAGTTGGGAAACTGACGCAAGGTGGAACGCAGGAGGCGCCATGGCGAGGGTCATGATCTTCCTACTGTTTAAGATAGCGGACACGGGTTGATCCGCGCGTCACGTACGGTCAAAGACCGTACGGCACTGCAAAACCACTACCGAAAGACGTTGTCGTCAAAAGTGACGCTTCTAAAACGCATTGGCGACAAGCGCTTTACCGACGGCGACGACATGGTAGAGCATTTATTGAAGATGGAGGAGTCGTACACGGCACACCGTAGCGGATGGGAAGTTTTTCTGGGAATTACGTAAAAGCGAATGGGACGGTGAAGGCTACTGCATCTTCGAGTGCGCCGATGAGCTTGGAAATCCGTGACAAAGCCACCATTGCTGTGGAAGCAGGGGCTCTATCACATAAAGCAACCGGAAAATATCGTGATGGTGTCAAATGGCCACCATAACAAGGATTGTCAGCTCGTGGCGACCATTTGGTGAAGGGCTCTAGTAACTCCTTTCCAAATATTGGCGTCCTTTGATTGAATAATGCTCCACAATTGCAGGGATATGTTCTGCAGTTTCAGTTTCAAATTGGCAAAAACGACATTGTGTAGAATGAATTCTTTCAATTTTGTTTAGGTGATATCTACTCGGGCAGTGACCAGTTAACAGACCAGTAATTACCAGTATCAAGTACAGTCTTTTTTACTAAGATTTAGTAAGATCCGGGCTTTTAGGGAACGTCCATTAATAACGTCACGCAAAAATTGACTTTTTAACCCCCCCCCTTGTCACGTTTTTTGTGTGAACCCTCAAATTTTTTGTATGGATCGTCACGTTTTCCCAAACCCCCCTCCCCTTTACTGCGTGACATAATTAATGGACCTTCCCTTACAGCATTTGGTCTAATAAATCTCTTGGCTTGTCTGAATGTATCCATAGCGTTCCAGTTCGATTCTACCATGGACATTTCCCAATTTTTTATTTCAGTCAGAGCACACTTTGGGACTCCACAATATGGTTCTGGACCAATTGAATTTGCTGCTGAACCTTCTCTTGCTAGGCTATCAGCTTTTTCATTTCCTTCAATACCCCAATGGCCGGCCACACTGTATAAAGTAACTTCGTTCCTACTGGCCAATTGTCTTTAAGAAAAAATGCAGTCCCACATTAGCGTGGATTTACTTGTGAGGATGGCGCTTTCAATATTCACTTTCCCTTTTTTTTAAACACTATTTTAAAAAAAACTTTTTGAGCGTATTAGTAGCATTCAATATTGCTTAGAATATCGGAAAGAGGGGCACATTGGGGGGAAACAGCCAAATTCAACCCTTTGTTTAGCAGATCATGCCCGGCCTGTGTGAATTGCGTGAAAGAAAGGTTCACCACAAAATTATCGATGGTCCGGGGCGCACAACTTGTTCTTCTCGGTGCCCGGTGAGAGAGCGCAATTTTTGGCGGTGTCCCTATTTCGTTTTGCACATACGTTTGTCTAAATTTCTATTTACACATATAAAAAACATCACCCCACTCAGGCCAGAGAGAGAAAATGTATGGAGGATCAGTAACTATCTCTTCTCTTCTGACAACTAGCACTAATTAAGCATTCGGTGGCTTCTCATCGGACCCACGAGAAAAATGTACATTAACCGGGATTCCAAGTTCGTTGAAAACGACTTGAAGAAGAACTCAACGGACTTTCGATTGACCCTTATGGCTGGAGCGAAGCGCCTAGCTCGAGATGTTTATATCCATACAAAATAATCGTGTGCATTTGTAAACCTATCCCAAACTTTACTGCATAATATCGAAGACTACTTTATCAAAAAGACTGGCAGCTCTTCACGTTTCCCATACACATGTCAACCGTCACTGCGTACAGCTCCTCTATCTAGCAAAGGTAGAAGCTCATTATATGTGTGTTAGTTATTCTCTTCGAACAAAAAGTGGTGTGCGTGTGACCTCATGTCAGTGAAACATAACAACAATAACAAAAACAAAATCATCTGCCGTCAAAGTGTTTTGTTGTGTGTTAATCCATTTTAATCAGAAAGAGTAGTGGAAATCATGAAAATATAACGTACTACTTTCCATCGCAGCAACACAATAAATTATGACCATGATCGTAGTAAGCCAACCAATCGCAATAGCTGTAACAAATCCCATTCTGGTTTATTTACAACACCACTGTGTCTATACGAATCAATTTGCTGACACCGTTAACTAGATGGAGAACTTTGCCCCATCAATGGACACTTTTGTGGACATGATTGATAAGGAAAAAAGGACAATTTTTAATCGTTTAGTAATGATAAACAATGATTTTTAATGTCGCTCATATTTTACCTGATTAAGTAGTTCAGGTGCACATACACTGCACTGTTTTTAGCCCATCCCGAATGTTTTATTCCAATTTCAAATCAATCTGTTTTATCTAAATGCGAAATAGGATTACTCGCTGGCTCAAGCGACAAAAGATTATTGACAGCTGCTGTATCTCTTTGAGTGCGTGTATTGATGAACTGACACGCACACATGCGTAGAGTGGTCCTACCTTTTCTCGGAGATGGCGTTGCGGTTACTGTCGCCTGGCTTTTAGCAAAGTTGCCAGTCTTCTTGATAATGTAGTCTTCGATAATATCATAACCTTAAAATTTGAATTGCAATGCTTCATGCGTGTTATACAGGCTAGGGTGTCCAGATTATTGCGGATACAGACCTTAAATAACTACGCATCACATAGAGTTCAATTATAGAAGTCGAGTTGAGCAACTCGACTCGATACTTATCACTGTCAAATCTAACAAAAGTGCGCATTACAGAAGCCGACTGAATCTGATCGAGTCGGCAACCGAACTCGACTGCTAACTGTAATGTTGAAATTTTTCAAAATATCATTGAAATATTACAGCATGCTGGATACCCAAGTAACAATTTTAGTTTGAAAAAGCATTTCTTCAAATTCACTGTTAAGCTTAATGCTTATCAACCGCTATCTTATTCTGAATCAAAACTGCTGTACAACCTTTGTTTACTCAAAATTGGAGAATCTATTCAACATCTGCTGCTTAACAACATTTGAATAAAAGTGTTTATTCAACAATTCTCATTTGTATTTATTAGACATCAACATTATTTAACAATTGTTATAACCATTGTTAAGCTTCAACTCAACTCTTGAAATACTACACAAATGAAACAATCGTACAAGTTATGTATCAACCATTGTAGAGCTATAACTTATCTCTTATACAAACACAACGTTTTCGTATAGTATAATGAAATTAACTTTTAGAGAGCTTAATTCATTTACGATAAAATGTACTATAGCCGTTGCTGTTCATGAGACATTTTGTCTAGCTCAACAATGGTTTAACAGTGATTGACAAAAGAGTTTATTCCAGAACTTTATATAACGTTATTGAAGAACCCAAACTATATTGAGTGATCTTTGAAAGGACTTTTTTTTCCTTTAATTATTTATTCTCAACAATCTTTAGTACAGCTAATTGATTATTTGTGGTACTTATATTTCTTCATATATTTGAAACAGCTTTTTGAAATAAAGTCCCCAAATTTCACTTTGCTCGATCTCAGACTTGAACTCATGATCCTGGATTGAAGGCTGCCTTACTCTCCGTCTTCTCCATCCTTGGTTATGCATTTGAAACAATCAAAAGACGTATATAAATCTCCAGTCTCTAATTTGCATGACATTGTTTAACAATGGTTAGTTAACAGTCACATGCACAAACCTTTGGGTATGAGTTTATAGAGTTTTATAATTGCTTTATAAATATTCCATAATTAATTAAAAAACGATAGCTTTAAATAATTGATTAAGCGTTGCACAATTGTCGAATAAATGTGTAACTGAAGCTTATACCACAAATCATCCATCTAATGTTTATTAAATCCTATTTAGGCTCTCGTTTAACTTCCTTGGGAGTTCAATAAATATCGTTGCATAACTGAACAATCCGTCTAGTGAAGACTGTTTAAAAGTTTTTTTAAAATAATTATACTAGCTGTTATATAATGATGACGAGGGTAACATGCTTTTATTCCATATTTGTTCAGCTTTTCTCTGATGACTGAACTGTAGAGTAATAAACAATATAGTACAGCTTATAAAACATATTTTTAAACCAAATTCAGGTAGTCATTTAAAAGCTTTTTGTTCTGTTTTAAAAACTGTTATTCATAAAAACAAAACGACTAATTTCTTATTCAGCTCTGGAAGCTATAATTCTACATTTAATCAACATGGATGCTTATTAATCGCTTTGAATTGTTTGTTGTGCAGCTTATAAAACATGTTTTTAAACTAAACGCAAATAATCATTTAAAAGCTTTCAAATACTTTTATTCATAAAAACAAAACGACTACAGTGTTATTCAGCTCCGGAAGCTATATTTCCACATTTAATGAACATGGGTGTTTATTAACCGCTTTGAATTGTTTGTTGGGTACAGCATGTTCAGGACTTTCAGCAATTTAGCTGTCATTTTTGAGGTGAAGAAAAGTATTGATGTTTTTCACTCTTGTTTTGTGAATGACGCAGTTTTATGTTTTTACAATGCTGTTTCGAAGTTGCCATTTGAAGTATTTTCCGAGGAATTTATTATTTAATATGCGGACGGACAAGTGACGATAAAGATGATTCAGAAGACGAATTGTTATCTAGATATCACCAACTCATTTATTGCCAGCAATATTTCTCTAAGCATTTCTGCGATGATAGACCTCACTATTACGATTTTTTTTCGAAGTTCTCTGACCTTTTGGTAAAGCATTCAATTTTTTTCCTAAGCTTCTAAAAACCTAAAAGAGATTTTTTCAGAATCGAAGATTTGTTTTGATTTTTGGAACATCCTTTGAATTGTTCGAAACCCTCTTTGATATATTGATAAACTTCCTGAATTTTTTGGGAAGGGACTTCTGGGAAGTTTTCGTACCGACCAAATCTCTCAAAAGAGTTAAGACGTTAACCAAGAAATTGTACTTTGTGTTTGTCTCCCAGCTCATAGTATGATGCGTACGGTTATGAAGATGGTGTTTCCCATGTTTTAATATGGTGTCATGAGTGATAAATATTATTATGGTCATATAAATCATTTTTTTATAAACTTATTAATCGGTTCGGCTCTTGAATTTCAGGGAAGCTCTCTCCTGCAAAGCTCTTTGCTGAAATTCTGGAAAGTTTCCTCATGAACTTATTGGCAATCACTCTTGATTTTCTTGTAAATTCACATCTAACAACCCAACATAACCTTCCAGAAACATTTGGTAAGTGAGGAAAATTTGTCAAAAACTGGGAAAGTTCTATCCTTAATTTTTTGGAAAATATTCTTACATATGTTGGAAGTTTCTTCCAGAAATTCTGAGAAGTCCTTTTCTGAACTTAAGGGAAGTATGCTGGTGAACTTCTTTTTGTTCATTGGAGAGGTTTCTCATTGAACTTCGAGAAATCCTGATTCTAAATTCTGAAATTTTCCTTAACTTCGGGAAAGCTCCCTACACCCAAAAGTTGAAATTGTAGCAAAAAATGCAAAATTGCAATTTTGCAGTTTTTGCAATCATATCTTGAGAAACCCGCATTATTCTGAAAAGGCAAATTTGCCCATCATGTTCCACAAAGCTTTTTATGGTATAAACAAAGCCATGCAAGTGTGTGCAAGTGGTTATCGCTGTGTGCCTAGTGCCTCGACAATCGCAGCAACCGTTGGGTTTTTGTTCAACCGTCAACAACTTCTCAATATGGGTGAGACAATGGCACAGAACGCCGCTACGCCATATTCCACTGTTGCTATTCCGCTGTCAAGTGTTCTATTTTTATCTGCACTCGTCATCACACTCCTATCGCCCTCTCATCAAGTCACCATGCGGTTTATGAAATAAACGAAGCCATGTAAGTGTGTGCAACCGAAATTTGCTTCATTGTTGTAACGTTGAGTGCCTCAAAACCGAAGAAACTGTAGGATTCTTTATTCCATTCACCTCAACTTGTTGTGGTGACTGGATGGTTACAATGAAGAGCCGTCATGCTGACGGTCGCGGTTCGACTCTCGGTAGCGGATGGTAATCTTTTTTTTTTGTGCGCCATTGAGTTTACTACTACTAATCAACTGTACAACATCACGCACACATTGAATTTTTCTAATCGAATTGATGTGTTGCTTTTTTGCCCACGACCAATGTTGCTTTCTTTCTCCAAGTTGCGATCCATTACGAGAAATTAAACCAAATCATGCGAAATTGCATTACAATCTTGCTTTTTCATTTTGGGTGTAGCACTTCTGGGAAGTTCCAACTATACTTTTGGGAAGTTTCTTCCGGAACTTCTGGAAAGTCCGTTCCTGGGAAAAGTTTTCTTCCGAACTTCTAAGACATATCGTCCTGAGATTTGTGAAAGTTTGTTCCTGAATTTTGAAGAAATTATTGGTACCGTGCACGCACCATACTTTGCGCGGTTCCTAATGCGCAATTTGACATGTATATTTGGTCGTATCTCGAGTTTAACGAGTTTTTTATGTTTGCTTAATTCATTTCCCTAGGTAATGTGAGGCATTGTTTGCAGTAGCAAAATTTTTCAAATTAAGATGGCATATATCCGAAAATGATTGAGTGCGCAAAGTTAGGAACCGCGCGAAGTATGGTGACTCCACGGTAGTGCCTTCCCTGGTTAGTTTTATCCTGAAATTTGGGGAAGCTTATTCCAAAACATTTGGGAAGTTCCAGCTTGATTTTTGGGAAGAATTCCAGAACCTCTGGAAAGTTCCAAAGTTCTAAGAAGCCTTGTTGCCTAAACTACTTCCAGAAGCTCTGAGAAGTCCTCTCCTGATGTTCAAGGAAGTTCTATCCTAAACCTCTAGGATGTAAAAGCTTGAACTTTGGAGATGTTTGGTCCTGATTTTTTTGGGATATTCCTGCTTAAACTACTAAGAAGTGCTTCTGAGAAGTTTCTACCTGACATTCGGAGAAGTTTCGCAGAGTCTCTTCCTAAATTTCTAATCTTCCTGAAACTCTGGGAGATCTGCTTATGAACTTTCCAGTATGTGCCCTAAATTTTGGGAAACAAGGACTAATTTTAACTCGAGTGTAAATTTTCACTAACAACTAACCACTTAACTCGAGTGTAAATTTTCAAATCCCTTGAGCAGTTCATTCCAGTTAAATGATCCAGTCGAACTGACGGTAATTTGTTTTGGCTTTAATAGGAATAGATACTTTTTGCTAAAAATAAATTGTTTTTTTTTGGTCAATTCACCTGCAAAGAAAATGGTTTAGTGTGTTTCTTACGTTCATTAGCCTAGACCTATAAACCGATGAAAACCGCGTACCAAACAAAATCTTACTCGACAAAATGTGACAGATCAGTCACTAATTTTCGAACGGTCGATTGAGTCGACCAACTCGACAAAATTTCGTCGATCTCTGTATTATGGCCATACACAGAAAAAAATCTTGTAGTAAAAACTACCATTTTACCCAACTACGCCTATCTTTAAAAATACCATGAAATTTCGGTCAAATTTACTATGTTAGTGGCAAAACCTTCAACGTTTGTAGTATCTTTGACAGACCTCATACTGATATAAACCGCACCTTGGTTGATCTAATCGCAAGCATGGTCAAATCAAACGCATTTATAGTCAGGTGAAAATTGTTGGTGTTTGCGCTTAATTTAACCCTCGATATGGTACCTAGTTTCTACCGCGGTTTTTTTTTGCATGTTGCATGACCATGCTGGACGCAGTTGGTTTGCATTCCCGGTTCGCCGCAAAATTATACTGTTTGAGAAAAACCTGGCAAAACCTTGAGGTAGTTTAACTTCAACTACTAGGTTCCGGGGCTGGTCTGGTTCTTAACCATTTTGGAAAGAAGCACACAAGTGTTGCCAAGTCTGTAGAAACGTAACCCAAATGTGCTTCTGAAAATCCTCTAATACTTCTTATCGATGAAGATTATAGTTCTGAGATGGTATTCAATGGTGAAGTATAGTATTTGCAAATAGTAGAAATGCTGCATTTGATCATGTAGAATCAATTGAAAAAGCTGAAATAGTTTATTATCGCAGATCAGTACACTTTTGCAAAACCTTACGACAGAGGGGAACTGTTCTATTATGCATCTCATGATCCATTATTCAAATTAATCGGAAAGGTAGATTTGATGTATCAATCAATTGATTCCTTTTGTGGCTTGTTTACAACAAGAAATTAAAATAATTAAAATTAACAATGAATAAAAAGAACCAAATCAGAAATGAGATGAAAATGGGACTGGTAACCCTAGATGCAATATTTTTATCGTGGTCGTGGGCCGATTTTGCTTATATAAATCTAGGAACCCAGTTTTAAAGAAAACGCAGCTTTTAGAGTGTTCACCGGCAATGGGCAATGTATTTACTCAAACAGAGCAAACAGAAGATAAAAGCCAAACAAACTACTCAAATCACGACGGTGCAATTAATAACGTCTTAGAAGGTAGAGAATATCCACATATTGCATCGAATTGGCTTAGCAACAGAACCATTAACAAGAAAATTAGAACTGCAACTGACGAACTAAAAAACAAATAGACAAAAAGACGACACGACACTATACAAAACAGTTGACATGAACATGACCGAGAAAAAGGGTAAGAAAACTTGAAAATATAATACCTTTTGAGGCAGTGTTAACTGCGTCTCTATGGACGACATGATCCTTTCACGGCTGGTGAAATGCTTCAAAAGGAGTTAAGTTATATCACTCTAACGCAGGTACAATACAATAACATTTTGTTTTTGGTTCGAGAAAACTGCTCCCGAAGATTTCGACACACCAACGGACCAAAGTACAAAAGAATGAAGAAATTACGAAACGCCTTATTAAACTTACACACTTAGAAAATTTTACAGTATTCGGTAATTTTTTACCGAACTTTCAACAGCTGAACGTTCGGTAATCCGATTTACCGGATTTCGGTGAAATTTTACAGTATTCCGGTACAAAAATTACCGGAACTTGTCAAATTTTACCGAAGTCCTTTAAATCGGATTACCGAACTGTTCAGCTGTTGAAAGTTCGGTAAAAAATTACCGAATACTGTAAAATTTTCTAAGTGTGTATAAACGTAACACAGACTAACAAAATAACAAACAGACAATTGAAGAAACAGACGAGAGGACTCAAAAAACTCAAACGTGGCTCCTTCGGAATTATTTGCAACAGCGTCTTCTTGGACGACATGTTCCGTGGACGGCTGGAAAAATGATTCGAACGATATCATCAAAGGCCTGGCGTTGAAGTTTCTTCTCTACTAAGAATCCCGCCGGTAACCCTCAAAAAAAAACAAAACAAACAAATGTGTAATCACTGTGTTTCGGTTGGCGTATTTCTTGAATATTGTTTTGATTTCAAACGAAGGAAAAATTTGATTGATGTTGACCATTGAAGCATTGACAGAATACTCAAGACCTACTCTAATTAGGGTGTGTCCCTTGACTCAGCCTATTATGCAACCAGCGATTACATTTTTCATTATAACTCATAAAGTTTTTAAGCTGTAAGCGAGATTCAACTAGTTATACACTTGCAAAGATAAGTTTGATAAGACATTTGGAAGCATGTATCACTAAAAGTTACACAACTATTTTTATAATGCCATAAACTTTCGAGGGATGTGGATTTAATGTCGGTCTATGAGCATCAAATTGGGTCTATTCGTGGATTCGTCCCATTCGATGGATTTATTACTAAATGCAGTCTTTGTACGGTTTTTTTTTTTTTTCTAATTTTATGAAATAAGGCATTGTGAGGTGTACTGGATTTACTTAATACAACATTTCACAACACAAACTAAAATTAAACTGCCTCGAAGCACTTAAATGATGTCCATATATGATTTATCAGCCATTCAATAATGAAAACATTATAATTCACTACACCATGATTTTTTTCCCTTCGCTTTGTGTTTAGATGAGCCACTTGAGTATAAACAACCGCAAATTCATGCATTTCCACTTGAAATTTTACCAATTACAACCTTTTACTACGTAATTGATACAACAGGCCATAATTAGGAACATACAAAAAAATATGTACCCAACATTGGGTCTTCGATTTTCTTGTAAAATCATTGTTATTTTAGCTATGTGTATAGTTAGTTTTTAACGTGTAACTATTTTCTGCACATCCAGACTGCATTACTTGCTTAATCGATTCAATTAAGCCAAATTTGGATCACTTGAAATCGTGTAGATTATCTGTTCAGCATAACCAATGAAATCGTGATGCCCCAAAAGTTCAAGAAACTTAAAATTACGCAGAAGTGAACAACTATAAGATGATTAATTTTGTCTCAATTGCTTCAGATTACATCTATCATGCTGATAGCAACATGATTTTGATGATTATCGCTAAATTAATGACACATTTGGTACATAGGCCGAATGAAGGAGCTAGGCTAACATTACATCCCCTTACCCTACTTGTTTTCTTTTTCTTTACAGTTCACAACGATGACCGAGAGTGATCTGGTTCAGCTGCAGCAGAACTTTGAGGCATGCCTGGAGGCTCTTCGCCCGAATGCCGTCGGAATAGTGGATGCCTTCGATTATCCGGACTTCGTATTGGGCTCAGCGCTCGGAGCCTACGATGGAAATGTGTACGAGCGGCTGTTTGAGGAGGCCATGAAGAGTCCACTGAATCAGGTACGTCTGGATCGTTAGTTGGGTGGGTAGTTGAATAAGTTTGAAAATTTCCCATTTTAGGAACCAGTCAACAAAACGTTCGAGCTATATTTGAAACCATTAATGAAGTCAAGGCTGTGAGGAGATATATTTCTTAATCATCTACTTTTATTTGAAGGGTGAAGGGGGTGCAATAAATAAAAAAACATGCAAAAATCGTATTTCAACTGAACTTGTTTTCCTTTATTATTAAACATTAATAATGCAGAAGAGTACTGAGAAAAACCGGTTCAATAATTCTTACGCAGAGAAGAACAATGCTACAATACAATGTAATAAGTAGTAAGATAACTAATAAAAAAACAGATCTTTTGAGATTTCCAAAATAATCAAAAGTTTAAAATACTAATAGGTTTTGCCGGTACCTTTTGCGTTGTTTGTTATTCCAACATGCAAATTTATTCGAGTTTAAGAAACACAATGGTACTATATAAATACAAATGACGAAACCTCGTCTAATTGAGGTTGTAGTTTTTCGTGCTCAACAGTAAGTTAAAAATTTGCAATTCAAGATCGTTGCTAAAACTAAAACTGTCAAAAAATTAACGATAGGCTCGCAGAAACGACGAATCGTGGTTGTTTTGCTTTTCTTCTAAAAGTATGTGTTTACAAAGAATGATGCATTTTTTTTAAAAAAGAAAAATGTTTAGAGTATAAGAGATAGATGAGCCTTCCGCCGGTCGGTTGTTGTTGTTGTTCTTGTTGTTGCAACTTCGGAGTGACGACGATGATGGATGGGTGATGCAAACGAATGTGTTTAGCTTTAGCCAGTCATCATCTCCATGAATTCTGAAACGGAAAATGGATGGGATAAAGAGAGGAAATCATTAGCGAAAGTGCGAAAATTGCCGTCCGTTAGCGAATAAAGCACCGTGCGGCCACATCATAAATAAAGAGGGTTAGAGTTGTTTTGACGTCGGACTCGGTGGAAGTTGGTGGAGGCATGAATGGGGCTGGATTTGTTTCCTTTCTTCGGCCCCACGGTCACGAGGTGAGTCAGCATGGTTCGGTAAAAGTGGCCAAGGACGATGCGAAACAAGTATATGTAAGACGAAGTGTCAGCAGCTGCCTGACAGTGAATTGGTTTTTTTTCGATTTTTGGAACGTGCGTCTTTCATAGCCGCTTAGTAGGCGTGAATCTACAGAGAAGGTTTGGAAAAGAGAAAATCGCAGGAGTCCATGCGATTCTGTTTGCATGCTGCTGTTTTTTCGGTAAATTGGTGGGCGTGTTTGGTTTGCAGATGTCAGGGAACTAAAATAGAAGCAACGATTTATGGATACAGTAAGTACCAACCGATTTTAATTTAATTTAAATGTGCATAATAATTGAAACACAAGAGCAATTCAAATAACCAATCAACCCAAACCGGCTTAAGTACAATAAATACGAGTGCACGTTTGTCTAACCTCGCTAGCCAAAACAAATCTGCACCTTCAGCGTAAAATCCACCGTGCACCGTTCGTTTTACTGTTCACCGATTGAAGCGATTGAAATTCGAAAATTATTTGAATATTATCCAAACCGTTTATGATTTATTTACGAGTGTAGGCACTTTCTCCTTGGGCGCCTATCCATCCAGGACCGTTTAAATGTCCATTTGGTCGACAGCCAAATTGACTCCAGTTTGGCTATGAATTTACAACCCTTTGGAAAAATTCCCCATTCGCTGTAATAGTTCTATCCACTCGAAGTCGGTAGGCCGTTTCGGTTGCTCCAAATGTGATTTCCTCGAATAGGTACGTAAACAGGTCCGTAGCGAAATGTAAAAATAAACGATTGGATTGACTTATCCGGAACACACGAGCGTTCATGGTTTCGATTTCGAAAGCAGCTGTATATCAAGGGGTTTATGGTGTTTGGGCCGCAAGGTGCAATCGGCGGAGATGTTTGTTTACTCCGCCTACGATCTAATAATTGTTTGAATGGGTTTGTTGAGTTTTCCGAACCGACATTCAATGTCGTCGATGACGTAAACAAACCATCATTAGCTTGTGATTCATAATTTGTGGGGTACCTACCGTCGAAATCAACCGTTCCCGAACCATCGGAGTCGATTTCCTCGATCATCATGTCCAGATCGTCCTCGGAGAGCTGATCGTCCAGTTCCCGGAGGATTTCACGCAGGCAGGAGGTGGGGATGAAACCGTTTCCTTCCTTGTCGTACAGACGGAAGGCCTCTCGCAGCTCCTTTTGCAGCGCTTCCTCGTCCTCCTCAACGATGAACTTGGCCGCTAGTTGGACGAACTCTTCGAATTCAATCTGACCGGATTCTACAAAGTGTTATGAAAAAATTTGCTTTAGTCGTTTTAAATATTCTCGGGGGCATTATGTACAACACTCACTGTCTTCGTCAACCTCTTCGATCATCTCTTCGAGGATTTTGCTGTTGAAGGGTTGTCCCATCAGCCGGAGGATTTCGGCGACCGTGTCGGACGAGATGCTGCCAGTCTTTTCGCGGTCGAAGCTGTTGAAGGCCTTCTGCAGGACTGCGGGTTGGAGATAGAAACAGAAACAGAAAGAGAGGAAACATGATTGACTGGTGAAATTTGGCTACGTATTGAACTGGGCGTGAAAGTGGTGGATCGAATGTGGCAAGTGATGGACGCCGACGTGACTGATGATGGTAATTATTTTGACACCTTCCTATTTGTTACAACCTTTTTGGTGGATTTGGATCTTCGCCAGAGGAGTTCACTGTATGTTTTGCTTCTTTTTTTTATCGGTTGGTTAGTAGTTCGATCCAAAGGTGCATCGTAATACCATAATTGTTATTTTTGTATTCTCCACGCGCGGAGTAATTTCGATGTTAATTTGTGTTTTGGTTGGATATAATCTTTACAACACAATTCATTACAAACATGCAGTACAGTTTGAGTTATAATACCGTTACTTAAAATAAATTGTTCAATCACTTGGACAACAGATACTTCTGTTTAAGACACGCCAACAATGAAGAGTTAGATTAGCTTTAAGAAAATGGTGATTCATTACCAATTACCAATGCAATAATGGTACGTTAGCAATGTCTTATGGCATAACATTCTATCTTAGTGGGGTCTTTTTCTTTTTTATTACACCATGCTTGGCTAAGAATCAAATTCCGCCACCATGGATCGACTCATAATCGAGCGTCAAAACAATTCTTTATTTTTTTTCTAGTAGATCGGCAAAAATAATCATCAATAATTCACTCGTGACAGAGCGGAAAAACACTCTTCATTTGTTTCCGGACACGGAAGTTTCTACGAAAATTGACCGGCAATGTACAGATTTTGCCACACCAGCGAGCAAGTCCAGTTCAGAAACATTTGCGTATATCAAGTTCGGTTGAAAACACGATAATTCGACAAAGATTTTCCATTAGGGCCTTACTGACAAAGGTATACAATGGCTTCTTTTTTGAATTTTTCGACCATGTAAACTTGCCTCATTAAGCTACCACATTTTGAACAACAAGAGTCCTCCTATGCGATAGAATTGGAAACTTATATGGATAGATTTTGTATTACGGGAAATTTACGGAAGAAGCCATTGTTTACGTTTGTAAGTTGGGCCCTAATGAAAAATCGTTGTCAAATTCATCAATTTTTCATTTTTTTTAAACTTTGACGGAGAAATAAAGTGTCTTTTTCGCTCAAAAGCACATCCTACTACTCCAAATAGTAGGTCGAGAATATTGCGGCCGTCTCGAAAACGTGAAATGCAGATCTATGGTGGATTTACTGCATATGCTAGTGCTTATAGGTTACCTGGGTATCTTTTCTGATGGTGTGAGTTGAACTTCTTGCGCATGACATTGATTTGAAAAAAGGGATGTTTTCTGTTCGAGATTTATCCCGAGAGTCGAAGTAACTTTTGTCACTTGTAGATGTGAAAAAGTCAATCGCAGTGAAGTGATTCTTGTGCAGACTACAGAGTTGAAACATGTTACAAGTGCTTTCCGCAATACAAACCCAATAACACGTACCTCGAATCTTACAATTTTGACAGTTCACTGTATTATGTTACAACGTTGTATTATAATATAACTGCTCGAAACTACTACTCGAATCGATTGGCGAATAGCTAAAAGTTTTGCATAAGAAATTCGTTTCTCAATACGAAACTAGCAATTTAAAATTATCTTACTGCCTAAGAGCCAGAGGCTGGATCAAGGAGTTTCTCACATGGATTCCATCAACTTGATTTGATGAACTCATTTTAATTCGCTGCTAATCTAAATGAAATAGCTTGACCGAAAATGGTCAGTTGCTGGATTAAGTTACATAAACCTTTGTATTTCTTCAACTCAAATGTCAAATTGGTTCAATTGATGTAATCGGTAAGTTGCAGTTTAGACCAATAGTACTTAATCCGAAACCATTTGCTTTGAATTGACAGCAAATCGATTGAAATTTGCTGCACTCGATTCCAGTAAGACACCTCTTGAGCTGGATAGTCAAGAAGAAAATGGAAATAGTGTTTGACTCAGAAAGTGAAAGCGCTCCCAAGCTTAATGAATCACCCCTAAAACATAGCTCGTAACAAACAACCCCTCAAATATTCTGTTGAAAAAACATAGCGAACCAAAACAAAAACAAAGATTCTAGTACCGAAAAGCGGAAAATTGCATGCAAAGGTGTATTGGGGACCAATAGGGCTCTAAGGAGTCAGCCAATTGATTTCTGTTAGTGTCCCATTGGTCCCAAGCACACCACAGAATCCCTCCAGCAATCAATATGAAACTAGCGATTCAAATGTGGTTCACTGTTGTAGAACTCCTAGCTCCGAAGTACACCTTGCCGTCTGCAGCTTGCAATACACTCTTGCGTTTTTCGGTACCTATCGGTACTAGTATCTTTGTTTTTGTTGTGATTTGCTATGTTATATTGACAGAAAGTTTGAGGGTTTGTTGGTGTGCGTTACGTTATTAGGGGTGTAGCGTACCATGTTTCCATATCACTTTCTAAGATCATAAAATAGAGATCTTGACGTTTTCCAACAGAGGAAATATGCAGCTCGATTTTAGAATGTTCTCACGCGCAAGTTGAACGCGACAGTAGAACAAGGCAATTTGGCCGAACCAGCAAGGCAACCCTAAATTCAATGAAATTCAATAATTCAATTCAATAGATTCTATCCCTCATCCGGCTACTACGTTTTCTCACCAACGCTGCTCATAAAGAAAGCACACAGCTATTAGTAAGTAAATTAATTCCAAGCTCGCTGACCTCCTATTCACTAAATGAACTCCACTGCTCACCAAGATTTCAAACACGTTTGTTGTACTTTCCGCTTCTTTATCTATACCATGACGTTTCCAGATGTCAACGCAATTCGTCTGCTTGCCTAGCAGTGGTGCCAGAACATCCCCCGCCTTGTGAATCCTGGTGGAGTCCAGTAAGGTCCACATAGGGTTCACCGTTAGTTACCTCCATGATCGCCAACTTAACAACCGGACGTTTCAGCTCTTTGCCGCTAGCTGTTCGCACGATCGCTTGGCGGATCCTGCCATCACTTCCCAAGACCACTTGGTGAACTTTCTCTCGTATCCATGTTCGTCGATGTCCTTCGACCACATACACCAAGTCTCCCACTTTCACTGGCTTACTCTCTGCGAACCATTTAGATTGCTTGTTCAAAGTTGGGAAGTACCCCTTCAACCAGCGATTCCAGACCGCGTCTGATAGGAATTGTGAACGCTGATTACTGCTCCTCAATGCAGAGGCCAAGTCCGTTGGAGTGCCTAATGGATCCTGAGCTCCAGATGAGTTCCCCAGAATGGAATGATTGGGCGTGATTGCTTCGGAATCCGTTGATACTTGGGGCATGTAGGTTAGTGGCCGAGAATTGATGAAACTTTCCGCTTCTGCCAAGGATTTCGTCATTCAGTCTACGCCCATCGTCGAGCGCGCGCATTGCCTCTTTAACGCTCCGTACCATCCGTTCCCACACACCACCCATGTGGGGTGCAGAGGGGGGGTTGAACATCCACTTGGTGCGTGCATCAGTAAATGTGTCAGCACATTCGCCGTTGATGTTCTTTATTTGCTCGGCCAATTCGTTGCTAGCACCAACATAGTTGGTTCCGTTGCCCGACCATATCTCAACCGGTGGTCCACGCCTACGAACAAATCTCCGTATAGCCATGATGCAAGAATCAGTTGAAAGGTTATGCGCTACCTCTAAATGTACGGCACGAGTGACTAGACAGGTGAAGATGGCAACGTATCGCTTCTCTTTACGACGTCCTATTGATATCTCCAGAGGCCCAAGATAGTCTACGCCCACATAACTAAACGATCGGATATATGGCGTTAAATGCTCAAGAGGAAGTGGAGCCATACGAGGGTTCCTGGGTTGACATTTTGTTATTTTGCAGCGCTGACAACTCTTCATCGCTTTGTCTATAGTTGATCGCAAGTTAAATATGTGGTAGCGTTGACGGACCTCATTTCTACTGTTTCACGGTTAGCATGGCCGTATCGGCGATGGTAGTCGTCGAGCAATAACTTAGTTATCGAGTGATTATTCGGCAATATCACTGGTAAGCGAGCGTCGAATGTGGCGTAGCTTGCATTAGCTGTCCGTCCTTCTACTCGGATAACACCAAATTGATCAGCAATGGGAGACAGTCTGTAAAGAGGGCTGGATTTCTCGAGACTCAACAACTTGCTTGGTTCAGATTCATCCCGGTTTTTTAACAGTGTTCTGATTTCATCTGGGTAGCACAATATGTGCTACCCAGACGCCACAAAATATGTTCTGCTCGAAAGTATTCATTTTGGCGTAAAGGAACGACCTCGGCAGGAATCGATCTCGATAAGCACCTTCGTTGATTCTTCGTAGCCTTGACTACCTGGATTGGTAGTTTTTCCAATTTACGACGGCAGTGTGATATAAAACGTAGAGCTAGCGCAACCGTCCTGAGTAACACTCTCCACTTCGAGAATCGTGCTATGTCTAGCAGTCCTTCTGGTACTGATATATGGTGCAATAGAATATGTGCCCTTAGTTCCTCTTTAGTATCGGCAATTTCCTTCTGCTTCGGCCAACTGTTCATGTCACGGTAAAGGAACGAGTTTTTTCCATTAAGCCACCTGCCGTTCGAGTCCGGTGCTGTATCCTTGCCCCATTTAGTTAAACAGTCTGCCAAGTTTTCCTTAGATGGCACGTGTCTCCAATTGTAGGGCTTCGTTAGAGACAGAATTTCTCCCACTCGATAGGCGACAAATTGTTTATAGTTACGATGTTGGGAACGGATCCAAGCCAGAACCACCTCTGCATCGGTGTCGATGTACTTCTCGTTGATTGGCACGGTATGATTTTCGCTAATAGTACACAGCATTCTTGCTCCCAAGACCGCTGCTTGTAGCTCCAACCTCGGGATGGAGAGATACTTGAGCGGTGCAACCTTACTGCGAGCCATCACTAACGAACATCGCACGATTCTGTTGTACACGATACGAAAGTATGCCGCACAGCCGTAGCCCAACTCACTGGCATCGGTAAAGATGTGCAACTGCAACGAGTCATACGAGGAGGGAGGTGCATTCCCAAAGTAGCAGCGAGGGCTCTCCAGACGTCTAATTTCCGGCAGCATATTGACCCATCGTCGCCACTTCTCGAGCTCCTTACTGCCCACTTTGGTGTCCCAATCTACGCCAAGTCGCCAGAGGTTTTGTATCAACATCCGACCATGAATTAAGAACGGTGCGAGCAGCCCCAGCGGGTCAAAGAGGCTCATCACAATGCGTAGAATAATTCGTTTAGTTGGTCGGAGGTCTTCGAACACGTACGGAGCCAGGTCGCTGTGCCAGCTAGTAGAGAATATAAAGACATCTTTTTTAGGTTCCCATGCTATTCCAAGTACTCGCTGATGCTTTGAGAGTAATTTTTGTCCGGTTATTTCTCCTAAGCTTTGCAATACTTCAGTGCTGTTGCTGACCCAATTCCGCATGTTAAACCCACATCGCGAATGAATCAGTTTTACTTGAGTGGCTCTCTCTGACGCTTCTTCTGGGGTGTCAGCGCTGTCGAAGTAGTCGTCCATGTACGTTTTTTCTTTTATTGCTGCAGCTGCTTCTGGGAATTCCTTCGCGTTTTCATCTGCGTTCCGATGCATTACATGCTGTGCCGAGCATGGTGAACAAGTGGCCCCAAAGGTTGCAACGTCCATTATATAAACATCTGGTGGTTGAGTTGCATCGAAACGGAATAGGAATCGTTGCGAGTGCGTGTCCTCTGGAATAATTCGAATTTGATGGAAAATCTTTTCGATATCTCCTCCAAATCCAATACGCCTTTCCCGAAACTTGCAGAGAAATCCTGGTAATAGAACAAGCAAGTCCGGCCCTTTCAGTAGCTGAGAATAGAGTGACACGCCGTTAACCTTCGCGGCTGCATCCCATACAAGACGCTTCTTTTCCGGTTTCCGTGGGTGGGTAACTATGTTAAGCGGCAGGTACCACACTCGTCTAGAATTAGCCGCCTTTAGCTCTTCTTGCGTTGTAACATGCGCATAGTTGTTTTTTATGTAATCTTTGATTTGTTCATGCACATTACAACGCAACTCCGGGTCATTAGCTAATCTTGATTCAAAATTTTTGAGTCTTTTCAATGCCATTTGAAAACTTTCGGGAAAGCAGACATCATCGTCTTTCCATAGTAGGCCGGTGAAAAATCGTCCATTCTTACGGACCGTCGTTCTTTCCAAAATGTCTTTTGCACGTGCATCTTCCACTGACATTGGCAGTACAACAGGACTGACACCACTATCTTCCAGGATGAACTGTTGTCGAATAAGCTCATTCAGCTCATGCTCGCTTTCCGCACGGCATCCGTGATGCCCTAGAAACGGGTTCGAGCCATGATTTTGTCTAAACGGCCCGTAGATTGTCCAGCCAAGGACGCTCTTCACTGCAACAGGTTCACCAGGCTCACCTATCCGACTCTCAATTGGTGAGAACAGTTCTAGATTCTGCAATCCTATGAGTAATCTAGGTTCCGCATTTCGGAATGAGGAAATTGGAATATCAGTTAGATGTTTGAACTGCTTGGTTATTTTGTTTAAATCCATATCTTGTTTCGGTAAGTTGAGGGCACGAACTGTGTGTACGGCCGATAATTGGTATCGTTTTTGTCCTCCTCTTGCCGATATCATCAAATCGACCCGTTCCGATGTTTTCTCCTCGCGAACTATGCTTGACGTCCACGTTAGCTCCAAGGGTTCTTGAACTCCAACCACTCCGAGGCTGCGAATGATGCTAACGTCTAAAAGGGTGTGCGAGGAGCCTTCATCGAGGAAAGCAAATGTATCCACACTTTTTTCCCCATTGTATAAGGTGACGGGTATCACCCGGAATAACACGGTTATTATTGGAGCCCGATGTGCTTTGCAATCGGCTTGTACTACGATCACGGCTTCTTGATGCAGCAGAGGATGATGTCGTGCTCGACAATTGCCGATATTGCAGAATAATCTCGATTTACAGGCCCAGTTACCGTGGTTAGAAAGGCACACCTCACATAGTCTGTATCTATTAACTGCCTGCAAACGTGCTTCGTTGTTCATTCGCTTGAATTGCTCGGAATTACGTACACGGTGGTTAAGTTTCAAATCGGGCAAGGCGTACTCGTTGGGTTATTCTCGGGAAATTCGATGCTCTCGTTGTGGGCATGAATGTGTGCCTTCTGGTGTTGCTTAGGTCTGTCCTTTTGGTAATCATCACATTTCGGCTGTGTGAGAGTGGTAACTTCACTGGCGTATATAACCAACCTGTCCATGAACTCACCGAACTCTTTCAGCGATGGATTTTCGAAGGCTCGCTTGTGTCTAACCCAGTCGAGCTTTACTGTGGCTGGCATTTTTTCCACAAGTTCTTCTAGCAATGTAGGGTTTGTCAAATGACTACGCAAATTTGCGGCCTCTAGGTGATCGCACAGTTGTTGAACTGCCATCCCAAAATTAATCAGACTGTCAAGTCGTTCAGGTTTTGGTGCTTCCAGGTGTCGAACTTTCCCCAACAGGAGCTTAACCAGCAGCTCTGGTCGTCCATACAGCCTACGAAGAGTTTCGATTATTGAAGGAACCGCATGTGGAAACATTAACTTTGTCACGACTGCTTCACGCGCTGAGCCTTTAAGGCATTCCCTTAATCGTATGATATTTTCCACCGACGAAAATCCACAGGCAGCGTTTGAATCGAGATAGCTGCTGTAGAAGATAGACCACTCTGCGGGGTCACCTGAGAATGTCGGCAAAGTTTTTGTGCGAACCAAATTGTCTAGCGGCAATTTGGTTCGCACTCGGATGTGCGATAGGTGCTTCTCTTCCATCAATTCCCAAACTCGCTTCGGCAGCACGCTCATTTCTTTGGAAGTTTTCAGCATTTATGTTTATACCTTAGTGTGCAGAATTGATCTTGGCTGCATTTTTAACTACTTTCCTTTCAATCGCTAATTCCGCTACAGGAAGTTCTATGTCCGATGTTACTTCTTCTTCCTCTTCTAACAAAACTCGTCTAATTCTATTTCGAGACTGTTGGTCTGCCAACCATTTCCGTGTCATAGACGTTCCGCTACGAGACGACCGTTGAGAATGTGCTTCATCCTCCTCTATCTGCTCTTCCAGACTATGCTTCTCTTCCAGAAATCGCTCTAACATTTGTAGTTGCTTTCTGGCAAGGGCATTTTCCTGCTGTTCTAGCTCTTTTTCCTTCCGTAAACGCTCCTTCTCTTTTTCCACTTCTTTGCGCTGGTTTTTTATTTTCTGCATTTCCAAATTTTGCTTTTCTTTCAATCTCTCCAACGCCATTTGCGCTAGGGCTCTGGAACTGAGAGCTCCGGATCGTATCGAACCGTTCGTTGTACCTGCTCGTATAGGGTTCTCTGGGTGTTTAGGTGATCCATCATTAGCAGAGAATGCGCCCCTTACCAACAAATTCTTCGGTATAGCACCAGTAGCCGACGAAGCTCTTATACCCTTACAATCGTTATTAATCTCATCCTTCCTCGAAATGGAAGCAGTTGGCTCTTCCGGGGCTTGAACGCTTGTTGTAGCCTTCTTCGTAGGTACGTTTCTACCGTGTTTCCCTTTGTTCGGTTTCGATGTTTGAACGAAAGCCAATGGAGGGTATGTTTCGCAATTCCCCGACCGATGCTCCACTCCTGGTGAAACACCCGCGCAGCTTAGATGATACCATTCCATACATTCGCCGCACATCACCATGTTGTCTTTAGTGTTTGGCTGATCGCACTTCTTACAGTCGAATCCGTCCAGTGACATCTTTTGGGTTAATCTTCGAGGTTGTTCGGATAGGCAGAAGATTCTTTGTAGCAGCTACTGGAATGCTTTTTATCTGGTGAAATACTATTATTACACCTTTTTGTAAAATCCACGAAATCAACTTCGTGATGACCAGCAAACCGCTGTTTCTTTTTTATACCGTACTCATGCATGCTGATGTTTCTGCTGGTATGGGCGGGAATAATTTATCTAACCCAAAATAAAAATTAAAGCTCTGTCGAGAGCTATAAGTTCATGCTCATTAATCAAACATCTTCTCACGAGTCAGCGTGTCCTAGTGAGATCAACAACGGATTCAGAATCAGCACTTTCCAAATATTCAGGTTCGAACCCCATGTCAGAAACATTAGAAAACGCTGGACAACTCCGCGTGGTTGAGCTTTTTTTTGTCAATTACATTTTGAGTCGATAAAGTAGATCTGTCAGTCCTTCATACAACAATCAGAGAGACGTTTCTTTTTAATTTGTTACCAAATATTCGTAGCTCATTCTATTGTTTTCGTACAATGTACAAATGTGCTTTCTGGTGAGATGTATCTAATTGTAACTCAATTTGAACGATACCGCTGAATACGTGCCAATCGCCCTCAAACCCAAGTGTTTAAGCTGGACTTGTTGTAAGTGAAAGTGACTTCGGAATTTTCGTGAGCATCGAGGCATTCTGACATGGGTCACTGGAACCCAAATCCCGGCTAAAATATTTGTACTATCAGACAACAGTTCGTTTAACTGCAATGGCTATTTTTGAGAATATTTCCATTGCTACTTGGCAGCAAACCTAACGATTGCCCAGGGAGTCGGGAAATTGTCCTTTAAGAAAAATGTCTAGACTAGACCGGGAATCAAACCCCGCCATCTCCAGCAGGGTGTTGTTTTGTAGCTTCCGTTAAAGGTCGTAGGGAGAGAGAGAGAGAGAAGAATATCTTTTACAATTTGATAATCAGTTCGATATTTCTAAAATGTTGAGCAGATCGTCAACTCAAATTGAAATTTGAAATAAAATCATTCGCTTTTCAGTCTTCCTTTTTCTTGTGTTAGTTTTTGTTTACATATTACTATCAGTTTTTTAGTTGCTTCATTGACTTCAAGTCTGCAATTTAGTGTGAGTTTTGGAGGAATTGCGGATACTAAAATTGCGATGGTGGGTGATGTTTGTTCAATCAAAATCGTGTTACTCAAGGTAAGTTCCAATACATCACACAGTGCTTATTGAACTTTTATCAGAATTTTTGAATCGTCGAACATTTAGAGCTTCTCGGATCTTTGGAAGCGCGTCTAAACCATTTAAAAAAGAAGAACTCGTTGATGCGATGTTCGAGCAACAGGACAGTGCACGAAACAATGGGGACAACAAAAGCAGAATCAGCTATCCCGTCACCGACTCGTTAAAGTTTGATAATGATTCAACTGTTGCAGATACATTGTCGTTGATATTTATATTCTTTTCATTTTTTTCCTGTCAAACTGATCCTCATCCGCCACTTGCTCAGTACATTTCTCATGTTCTGCGGAGATTAATTGTTTCAGTCACGCTACATATGTTCGAATCTCGTAAGAGTCGAATTCGCTTGTAGCTTTGTTCTTGGCAAACATCAAGCTGAGGAGCCTGGCAAATAGTGCAAGTGCGCTGTACATACTCCCAAAATGCAATGACTGTAACATGTGTATGCGCGCCATTAATCGTGCAAATGACGATGACGGATCTTGCTGCACCGATCCTACGGAGATTCGGCCGGCGATACGAGAACAAGGGAGACGACGGAGGCGTGTCTACATGTTACATACGTTTCAAAACGAACGTAATTAGATCATATCATGTCTGGTTGATTCGGGAGGTTGTTGAACTCGAGTCCTAGGAAAGGAACATCGGACGGATCGCCACCTGCGAGGTGCGACGTGAAACCTCCAATCGTCATCGCTCGCCGGCTGAGCAGTATTTTGTTTCCACGGCAATAAAACTGCTTGGCGGATTAAATATAGAATCGATTACGATTTTGGAGTGCCAAAAATATGGGTTGAAGTCGGAATGATACCGAGGCAAAACAAACACGGGGCCCGACCAGGCGATGAAAGAGCTATATGGTGTTTGTGAGAATATTGCAACCGTTTGGAAACATCATCGCCAGGTGGTGATGGGAGCTCGTAGCGAATTCGACTGAGACTCATCAAAATATGGTAGCAGTGCTTCGTGCGAAAAAAAACCGATCCCGATGGTGCAATAAATTACGGAATATTCGTTATAAATGAAACATGAAAATCGGTTTATCTTTTCGCGGAGAACATTTTTCAAATACGTAATGGTCTGACAGGTGGCGGCAGGTGGGCTGACACTGATAGGAAAATCGTGTGTGGAAAACGCCATCAATCTGCGTTGCAGGGAGAAATGGATCAATATTCGTTTGTTGTGGCAGGTGGCTGACGGGTTGCCAATGTCCGTCATCTCCTGAACGATGAACTCCCACCGTACGAAAAAAAAACACGATATCCCAATTGGAAAGTAGGATGATGAGCAACAAGTGGGGCGCACACGACCGACCATAGCCAGTTTGCTGCCGTTGGCGCCGACGCCGACCGGATGTCAACAATTTGCCGGGTAGGTTAGTTTGATCTGCTTTTGTTGTTGCCGCCGAAGGAGAAAGATTCGCCTCGCCAAGAAATGACGACTCGCGTGGAAAGGCTAATCTACTGTAGGTAAGTGCGCATCCGAATCCTGGCCATTGACGGACGGCGCAGCGAGCTGTAGTGACCGTGCGGAGATCGCAGCTCGAAACCGGCTTATTTATTGAGTCGGAATGATTATTTTTAGATTAGGGGAAAGTCAAGTAGAATGAGTCGACGCGTTTTGGAAAGCCAATGCCACACCGACGACGGCGAGAACGATTATTATTAATGGTTGGACGTCAGTCGCGTTACGGTTTTCCCAGTGTTTTTTTTTTGTTTTTGTGGGGGAGTGGAACTGGTTCATAGAGGGTGAGATGTGAAGGAACTGAACGAGGAAAATTGTGTCAAGTGTCGGTATAAAATTTCCATCACCAGCAGATGGGTTTTGTTGTTATGGGATTTTGAAAGAAATGTTTCGAATGTTATCGTTTAATGACTAGAACGATTGTTTTATTTTTGGACGGAAAATACGATGTATACTTACTAGCAATCTGCTCTGGTGGTAGATCATCCTGTAGGATAGAAAATAATGATTCATTAGTTGTTTGTGGACGGAATTGTTTTCACTGTTTATGGAGACGCGTGGTGATTACTTCAATTCGGTGCCAAATGAAGACCGACTAAACGAAGTTATTATTACATACTATTATTGTTATGTTTGTATTCTCCGTGCGTGGAGTAACGATTATGATGTAGAAGGAAATGTTCGCTCATCACTATGAGGCCTCAAAAGGGGACAGTAATGTTTGCTAGAATGAAAGATATGAGCACACTACCAACATTTCTCTTCATATCTTCCATTCTAGCAAACATGACTGTCCACTCTTGGGGCCTCATGGTGTTGAGCGAACATATCCTTCTACATCAGGAGTTATTTCTATTTTTTTCGACGAAGTACGGTACCAACTGGAATAATTACAAACCATTCATGGATGATTTTCCATATCGTTTATGATCCTTTTCGTTATTGTTACGACAAAATGCTATGTAGCTGATAACTATAAACTAATAATAATTGTGTATAGTTTTAACAAGCTGTCACTTAAATGGTGGAAATTTTATCGAACCAAATTTTCACACTATTTAATGCCAAAAGGTTGATGTTCAGTCGAGAAAATAAATAAATTTTCAATGAATCCTAGAGGGTTTGAGCTGTTTAGTGGAATACCTGTAACTAGAAATTAGAAGAAGAATTAGTATCTTCCATTTAATTCCAACTACCTTTGCTTATCTTCGACAGATACGCGTATTTCGTCTACAATGTGCAGACTTCTTCAGTGTCTCGTACTAATAACTCGACTGTTTTTCAATGAAAATATGACATCAATTACAATCTGTCTTTATGTAGTGTGTATATGGTGAATCCGAGCTAAAGCTAACATTACAATAACATTAATTGTGTCAATATATCTTACATCACAAATATAGTTTCGACTATACATAGAAACGTTTTTTTACTAAACGGGTCGTATTCAGTTCAATGCAATACCATGGAATGGATCGATGTTTTGCAAGCATAAAAGTTAACAAAACAAAGCAGTCGAGTTATTACTACACGACACTGAAGAAATCTGCACATTGAAGACGAAATACTCGTATCTGTCAAGATAAGCAATAAAGGTAGTTGGAATCAAATGGAAAATACTAATTTTTCTTCTCATTTCTAGTTACATGTATTCTACTAAACAGCTCACACTTTCCAGGAAAACAAAGCGTTTTGCAACCTGCGATAGAGCATTTCACAAGACGTTTCTTATCAACTGATTTCTTCATTTACGAATGAAATTTGAGCGACCCAACTGCTGTAAGAAGCTACATCACCACCATCCAAAGGACAAACGGCGCATGCCTCTTGTCATTTGAAATTATTGAGATCTACAACTCTCTGAAAAAAACAAACTATTCAAACCCACCACTATCTCATTATGTGGGTATTTTTTTTCAAGTATCATAAAGCTCCCTAACTTCACTTGTTTTCACACAAAAAAGTCTATCTAAATTTCAATATCAGTACAAAATGTTCCTCAAAGAAAAAGCCAAATTACGCGAAGTTGCCTCGATTTTGTGACAAGTTGTAACAAAAAAGTGCAAAAAGTGGACATGCATGAGCATTTTTTTTAAATAGTAAAGCCTAAAAATTTCATTACAATCTCTTCCTTTTAATTAAGAACCCAACCTATCAAACCTAACGTATCTTAGAAACTTTCTCTTAAACTATAATGTTAACTGTAAGACAAGCATTGATTGCTTTTTTTCCAACTAGCTGAACTGAAAGTTGGAAAAACTATGCTTAATTCAATTTTCAGTTCTTGGCACTCAAAACACTTAATATTTAAACCAATGTTATATATAGCTTTCGGATGCCAAATAATACTAGATTAAGAAATATAGTTCATAGTCAAAAAGTGTATCAACGGAAAATATTGTTATGCAAAACAGTCATTTGATAAGCGTGTTAGAAGACAAGGCAGCTAATTAGAGCGGGAAGTTGCTGTTATTTATCCTGTTTATAGATTTTGTTCGTTTTTATGAACATGAACAAGATAATGAGCATGATTGACCGCCCGATGTTGCTACTCCGTTGCTGCCTAATCAGCTGTTACTACACAGATAACAAATGGATGATGCTGGGGACTAACATACATCCTCAATGTGTAAAATCTAGTGATAACAAACCAAGGCAATGCCGGCGCTGGCCTCGCCCGAATGCAGGTCAAATAAGGAAAGGGTAGGAATATGTTGAAGTGATACTCGTATTATTGGAAGACGAGACCGCTTCTGCACATCCACGAGAAATCATTGGGATGTTGGATAACATGATTGGGTGGCACCAGTGTTAGTTTTGGTTAACGGTAAGCTGTATTCACGTGATGTTTAGTAAAATATTTAAATATTAGTACCGATTTCTGATTTAAACCAATAGTAAGGATGCTATTGGGGCCACTCACAAAGTGTGATGGTGGTTTTTAATCGAAAAAAACAAGGTGAGTTTTTATAATGGTGAAAATTCAATATGAATCTATTCAAACCAACAGTAAGGTGCTGTTGGAGCCATTCTCAAAATGGGATAGTTGTTTACTTGTTCATGATATGGTGGCACGGCAAGCATGGCATCCATTTTTGGATCATAATTAGTTGTGTTGGAACGTCCATTAATTACGTCACGCAAACAATGACTTTTTAAAATAATAAGTAAAAATAATCATTTTCAGCAAGAAACAAACGAACAAAACTAAATGACTTGGATCATGTCAGATAAATCGCTTCTAATTTCAAAACGCAGATGCACCAATGTATCTGAACTATTTTCAAAATATAATACAAAATACAAAATATGTAATTGGGTGCATATTTTGCAATATGGGTGACGAATAATAATATCGCTGCAGTTTGTTTCATTCGATGAACATGCATAAACCAAAAGGTTTTAAATTTAATTTATAACAGGGCGGTGGAATAATTCCAATTGGAAAATTGTGTGTTGTTCTGATTCAAGCAAAAATAAAAGTGACATTTGAGATTGAAAGATATCGCCCAGCCGTATCGCTGTTGGCTTGCCAACCACTGCTTTAGAATTATGTCAGGTAAATGAGATGATATGAGCTATATCAAGTACTATTCTCAATAAAAATTGGCAGATCATAGGATATCACGTAATATAGCACATGATATAGTTGCTATATCATGAATCGCACTATATCACGTAAGGTTTGCTCGCGACAAAATCTGGACATCCCTAAATGCGTATATCTCTGGAAAGACTCCATTAACGCGTGAAATATTTCGCAGACTGATGAACGTATGTCTGTTCATTGTGTAAAATCAATTTTTGGTGATACTACATAGATCAAAGATGATGGCGCCGAAAGAAAAGCAAGTGCGAAAAGCAATTCTGTGTACGGTCGCAATGAAAATCCGGATCTGTCCGAAAGAAAACATGCAAAAAAGCTTGGTTTTCCTGCAAGCACTGTCCATAACGTTCTTAAATCTTTCGATACAAGTTTAACAACCTCCAGAAAGGCTGGGAGCGGAACAAAAAAAGGATCTCAGGAACCACCAGAAGGACGCGAAGGTGAAGCAAATATTGCAGAAGAGACCAGCTCTTTCGGTACGTACTGAGGCTTGAAAAATAAAAATGCCCCCAAATTTCGTGCATACATCCATGCACCGGCAAGGTATGAAGTCGTTTTACAATATGACGGCTAAAACCCGGCCTCGCTAGTTGTATCGCGAATAGTTGACGAGGTTTTCCTGCATGACAATGGACGATGAAATTTATGTACTGGAAGACTTTAAGCAGCTTCCCGGAATGTCTTATTATACTGCCATGCAACGGAACGGCGTAGATGAGCATTTCAGGACGAAGAAAAAGGCCAAGTTTCTCAAAAAATATTTGGTTTGGCAGGTAATATTCAGCTGTGGTCGAGCAAGCCAAACCTTCATCACTACCGGAACGGTAAACAAGGAAGTATTCCGTGAAGAATGCCTAAAGAAGCGTTTGTTACCATTCCTACGCAGCCATGATGCTCCCTCGCTATTCTGGCATGATTTGGCATCTTGTCATTACGCCAAAGATGTTTTGAAATGGTATACAGCGAATGGAGTCCATGTTGTAGCGGAAGAGGCTAATACACTTAACTGCCTGGAGCTGTGAGATATCGAGCGGTATTCGGCTCTCGTAAAGAAAGAACTCTCTCAATATAAACAACAAGCTACAACTATAGACAAATTTCGAAAATCTTGGACAAAAGCAGCTAGATCGGTTGCAGTAAACTCAAAAGTTCGTAGTTTCTTCATGCAGCCTAATTAGGTAACTGTGCTTAGTTTTAAGATGACTAATTATGCACAATTAAATGAATGAATGGATTGAACTAACAGCAAATTTGTTTTATTCCAAAATTTAATCTGTCCAGATTTTGTCGCGAACAAGCCTTAATATAGGCTGTATTTTGAACTGGATGTTAATATAGATTGACAGATCAAATCATGTAACATTAGTATTTTGAGACTGTCATATGCAATTTGTGCAACATAAATTTGAGTCAAAATATAGCCGAGTTTTTCAGTCTCTGAATACTTAATGTTATATAACTAATTTGTTTACTTGTTTTCCTTTATGTTAAACATAGATTCAGTCAAGTGTAACTGTCCGATTACCCCACTATTGTAGAGGAAAAATTGAAAGCAGCAGGCAATCACCAAGAAGGCGCGGCTTTAGATGCTGGTGAATAACCCCTTTCGGCAAAGCATGACGTCCTGGGCCTATTCCAATAATTTCGTGACCAACACAGAGAAGTAGCTGGTTGTCAAGGCCACGAAAGAGCTGAAGAATGTTTGGCATCCATATATTTACCAACCATAGCTAAGGTTATGGCCAAGGCTCAAGGCCAAGGATCAATGAAACAGAGAAACTGAAAAAGTACAGAGGTACTGTCAACCGTCAACTGCAGAACAAAGTCATCCTGAACATTAAGGCCGGGAAGGCCTCAAGTCATACCGTGCCTGTAGGCAACCAAATAGGGATCAAAAGCAGAACAATGTTGCCAGAATCCGTGCCAGAAAACTGTATGATCAGGTGTTGACCAAATTCAATTGCTGTCTCCTCATGGATGATGAAACCTATGTAAAGGCCGATTTCAAACAGCTACCGGGACTTGGTTACGGTTTGGGGAGAAATTCAAGTGTGTGTGTGTGTGTGTGTGTGTGTGTGTGTGTGTGTGTGTGTGTGTGTGTGTGTGCAATCAATTTCCCATTGATGGGCAGTGCATTTATGTAAGAAACTTGTCTGAATTTCTTCAGTAATTTATGTGTGGTCACCATGTACAAACATTTTTAGCCCTGGAGATTGAAGGTGACAGCTCCATTGAAAATCCAACGCCCATATTAAGAATGCCTGTTTATACACGTACATTCTGAGGTGATCTTCATATACAATAAGCCCCGCATGAAAATCTTCACTTATCAAATGGATACGTTAAGAGTTTTCACATTTCCAGAATCGGAAATGGACATCCTGATCCTGGCGTGTATATAGTTAGAGTATATTTTTGATAATATAAAACGACCTCACCAATGTTCTTTATCTGATATTGGAATGCTCGTCCGGATGCGGAAGCGAGGCAGTAAAAAAAACAAAATATGGGAAAAAAACAACCGACGCAAAATCCATCTCAAGAAACACAACCATAACACACTATGAGAGATTCCATTCACAACGTCCTACGGAAAGCAGTCGGAGAAACTATAATTTCACCATTTATTAAAGTTGAATTAAGGAATATTTGCTTATTTTATTTCCGCGAAAACGACGCAGCAAAAGCAAAACACGTCATTTCCAAAGCACGGCTTGCTGCGATTTTAAACCAACGGGATTCAGTTTATACCGAAATCATTTTTGAAAAATCATGAATTTATTCATGAAACCAATAAAAATTTGTTTTGTTATGATGTCTTTTATCTCTTTTTTTAATCCAAAAATTGTGTCTTTTTTAAATGCATTTCATGACTATGATGCTCAAAATTGAATACCATTTGAATATTACAGTGAATTTACGCTCTATCGCCAAGCATTCTGGACTTAGGGCAATGAACTGTTATACAAAGTTTTGTTATCATAATCAAACGCTACGAAAAATTGATGCTAAAACCAGTTATCGGCTAATGTACTCCAACTGAGTACAAATGGCTATTTACAGTAATGGTCTCCATTAAAGCCATTAAAGATCACCGCTCATGGCTCTGATCATGAGATTTTTTTTCCAAAAAGATCTTTTAATGATTTTCTGACCAACCCATAGTTCACATCTAAATCTCATCGAAAACTTGTGGGGTACACTTTGCACGAATTGTTTATACAAGTAGTAGACAGTTCACGAACTAGCATGGAACACAATTCCGTCTAAAACGTACCACAACCCTGTTGACTACACGCTAATTACATTATAATTCACAAAATAAGAGAACTGGTTATGCATAATATGAAATAACTTTGAACAATTTGTGAGTCGTTCATTATAAAATCTGCTCAAAAACCTCGGAGCGGAATAACCGAATAAAGCCTGTCAACGCTAAACTTCGGACACTTTTCTATCAGTGTAGATTTTAAATTATTTCACGGATCGCTGAAACGTTTCACTTATATGACAGTTGAAATCCATTCACTTTATTTCGTGGTACAACATGATTACATTCTAGTTATATTCAGTAAAATGGCGTCGAATCAAGTGGAAGTTCGCAAATGCATTTTGTACGAATGGCAGCAAAATACGAATTCATTGGTACGTTTCTTCCCAAGATACTAAAACTACCGAAAAGTTCCGTGTTTTGTGTTTGCAAATCATTTCACCAGCGCTTGATTATGGATTGGAAGGTTGGAAGTGGAATGAGTCGAAAAGTATGCTCCCGACAAATAAACAAGAAGGTGGTAGCCATTATTGAGAAAAATCCCAATATTTCTGTGCGAAATGTCGCTCGCAAAGTTGGAAAGTCAAAAGCATACGTACAAAAAGTGAAAAAGTGGCATGCCTTGAAGGCGTACAAAGTGAAAAGTGTGCCCAACCATGATGGCAAGCAAAATTTCAATGCATAAAGTCGTGTTAAGGAACTTTACACCAATTTTTTGGAAACATTTTCTTGTATCATAATGGATGACAAAACATACGTACTCGAAGACTTTAAACAGTTTCCGAGTCTGGCTTTTTTTACGGCAATGTCAGGGACCGCCGTTGCCGAGCATTTCCGGACAAAGAAAGTGTTCAAATTCCCGAAGAAGTATTTGATTTGGCAGGCCATATGTAGTTGTGGTCGAATATCTAAAAGTTTCGTATCTGACGTCACTGTCAATAAGGGTGTGTACGAGTAAGAATGTCTGCAAAGCGGTTGCTACCGTTTATTAGAAGCCACGACTCTACTTGGCCTGATTTGGCCACTTTTCACTATGCAAAATCTGTATTGGAATGGTATAAGGTACAAGAGGTCAAATACGTGCCAAAAACAACCAATCCACCAAACTGTCCAGAACTTCGCCCAGTAGAGAAATACTGGGCTAAAGTTGAGCGGAACGCGTTGAAACTAAGAAGAACGCAACTGACACCGATGATTTTAAGAGGAGATGGAGGATCGTCACGGAAGGCGTATCTGAGGATACCGTACGGAACCTGATGGCGGGGGTACCACTGAATGTTTGAGATGTTTACAAAAAATAAGATTAACATCTTATTCAACTGTTTCTAATGTAGATATAACTCTATCATTGCAAAATGAACAATCAGTTTTGTTGAATTATGTGTATTTTTTGTTTGCTGCTATTATTTTGGTGTCCAAAATGGGCTGAGTTTATTCACATTATGTTCAAAAATTTAGTTTCTGAAACAAGTTATCGCTGAAATAATCCCACTGAGTTGAAATAACTATTTACAGCTCTGGTAAACAGGCGTAGCTCCCATAATATTTATCTCAAAATTGGTTGGTCAAATTTAGCCTACCACTTACTGGTGATAAAGTTTGACGAAATGAAGATTATTACAACATGACCAGCATAGAGCGGCTTTAAATTACCCAAGTAACAATATTAGTTTTATTCCAACCCCGGCTTTGTTGATGAAACGTCATTCAAATCTGTTTGGTCCACAAACACCTCCTCTATGCATCTTTAAAGCCGAAAAGTGTACAAAATGGCCCACACTATAGACGGTTGTACAAACAAATGTATAAAATCTTTACAAGACCATAAAGATTTTGAAAATGTTCTATTGAAAGATGTAATGACCACTTGAAAACCTTCACAAAACCTATTGGCTGCCATCAAAACCAGCATAGGGCCGTATGGCCAAAGCTGGCAAACTTCACTCTAATAGCGTAGTTGGTTTTTGTTGTTCTACTTTGTTCGATTCTCTGCTCTTCTGATCTTATAAAATTATCTTAGCAAATTATCTTTGCAATGGCTCCTATAAAACTATTTGGTCATTTGGTGACTTTCCTCAAAACCAATTAGCCGTTAAATGCATTTACTGGAGGCAAAAAGGTTTTAAAATGCTTTTTCAACTGACCATAATAAGATAATTTGAATGAGTCCTAAAACTGACATTTCAGAACAGCATTTTACGAGTTCATAAGAGTTTTTTAAGATCGTTGTAAAAGAAGCTGTGTAAAGGTTCTCATAAGACTGACTAAAACTTGAAGCCTTTTGGCAGCTCTTACTGCCATAATAAAACCAAATTGATTTCTAGTGGCTTTCATAAAACTTTAATAAAACTTTAAAAAGCCGGATGGTTTTTGCAATATTACTTGGGTATAGACTGAACTATGACAATCATCTGGAATAAATTTTAACTCTCTATAAATGCCCTGCAAGACTTCAGGCTGATATTTTCAAAAAGGCCTACCATTTATTTCAAGCCAAAAATTCAATTGAAAAATTTTAATTTATTTTTAAACTTTTAAAATTTCTTGTATTTAATTCAAAATGAAGTAAAAGTGCAGTCAGGTTAAGCGCGGGATGTTATATGATGGTGTTGGTTGGGTTAAATTAGACTAAATATTGTAGGAATTGAAACAGAATATAATAGAGATAATGCATCGAATTTAGGAGTAGTGAAAACTGTTGCTTGGTATCAGTTGATATGAGAACTTTTTTTTCTAATGAACCGTACTTTGACCAGCAGTTGATGACAATCATTTTCATTAGTCTACCTAATTAGTCACATTCAAAAAAGAAATGTTTAGATTTTTTTTGTAATATTTCACGAGACAAATTTCATCAATCATTGCCCACCACACGAAACACATCCTATATCTTCCAAGAAGTCCAGAGATTTTTTCCAATCACCAAAAACTTTCCACTTTCCCGAAACTCCTCAATATTCATCCGAAATCCCAATCACCATGCGTCTCCATCGCCAACCATTCGCCATTCGCCCCAAATACAAACCATGATTTCTTGGTTGTGGTTTAAACTGGTCACTTAGCACAGAACAACAATTAGGCTAACGATCACTATCAATTAAATGCAACCGGTTCAATGCAACAGCACTGCAGACTAACTATGTAAAAAACTGTCTTGCACTTTGATATGCGAACGCGACTCGTCCGGGGGGTTCGCGATGGTTTCGACACGACCCAAAAATACCGACTAACCGCCGATTCTGACTTCACCAAGCCGACCTGGTCGAAAAAACCGAACAGCAACTATAATGCACTATATACTGTCGCTTTCCTGTCTCGAGATTTTTCTCCAAATCCGACTATAATCCGATATAATGATGATTGCAGAAGTGAAAATAAAAATCTTTCTCCAATACTAGCGCACCGATGCTGAAATTCGAATTTGTGCTTCCTCGCTCCAAAGTCGAGACGCTTTCTGATGATGATTTTCCACGTTTAGTTTTCCTATAGGCGAGGATCGGCCCGCCACTGGCTTTTTATTAAAATCCGTTATTCCGTCTTTAGGGTGTTGCTTGTTGTTCTCCCGGTTTGGCGCGTGTTGGTGTTCAGAGTCCGTCGGACAGGCGCACAGATTGGTTGGTTGGTGGTTGTGTGGAGCCTTGCAG